>JAVTVY010036767.1:0-16038 GCA_036873755.1 Hanleya hanleyi | reverse complement strand
GGAACTGGGTTGGATAACTATCGAACCTCGTCCCAAAGGTTCAATATTTCACCCTGTGAGATATACGGCTGGCGATGTAGACGCGGAACTGGGCTGGATAACTATCGAACCTCGTCCCAAAGGTTCAATGTTTCACCCTGTGAGATATATGGCTGGCGATGTGGACCCGGAACTGGGTTGGATAAATATCGAACCTCGTCCCAAAGGTTCATTGTTTCACCCTGTGAGATAAACGGCTGGCGATGTGGACCCGGAACTGGATTGGATAACTATCGAACCTCGTCCCAAAGGTTCAATGTTTCACCCTGTGAGATATACGGCCGGCGATGTGGACCCGGAACTGGGCTGATTAACTATCGAAACTCGTCCCAAAGGCTCATTGTTTCACCCTGCGAGATATACGGCTGGCGATGTCGACCCGGAACTGTGTTGGATAACTATCGAACCTTGTCCCAAAGGCCAATGTTTCACCCTGTGAGATTAACGGCTGGCGATGTGGACCCGGAACTGGGTTGAATAACTATCCAACCTCGTCCCAAAGGTTCAATGTTTCATCCTGTGAGATAAACGGCTGGCGATGTGGACCCGGATCTGGGTTGGATAACTATCGAACGTCGTCCCAAGTTTCAATGTTTCATCCTGAGAGATATGCGCCTGGCGACGTGGACCCGGAACTGGGTTGGATAACTATCGAACCTCGTCCCAAAGGTTCAATGTTTCATCCTGTGAGATAAACAGCTGGCGATGTGGACCCGGAACTGGATTGGATAACTCTCGAACCTCGCCGCAAAGGTTCATTGTTTCACCCTGCGAGATATACGGCTGGCGATGTGGACCCGGAACTGGGTTGGATAATAATCGAACCTTGTCCCAAAGGTTCAATGGTTCACCCTGTGAGCTATACGGCTGGCGATGTGGACGCGGAACTGGGTTGGATAACTATCGAATCTCGTCCCAAAGGTTCAGTGTTTCACCCTGTGAGATATACGGCTGGCGATGTGGACCCCGAACTGGGCTGATTAACTATCGAAACTCGTCCCAAAGGCTCATTGTTTCACCCTGCGAGATATACGGCTGGCGATGTCGACCCGGAACTGTGTTGGATAACTATCGAACCTTGTCCCAAAGGCCAATGTTTCACCCTGTGAGATTAACGGCTGGCGATGTGGACCCGGAACTGGGTTGAATAACTATCCAACCTCGTCCCAAAGGTTCAATGTTTCACCCTGTGAGATAAACGGCTGGCGATGTGGACCCGGATCTGGGTTGGATAACTATCGAACCTCGTCTCAAGGTTCAATGTTTCATCCTGTGAGATATGCGCCTGGCGACGTGGACCCGGAACTGGGTTGGATAACTATCGAACCTCGTCCCAAAGGTTCAATGTTTCATCCTGTGAGATAAAAAGCTGGCGATGTGGACCCCGAACTGGATTGGATAACTATCGAACCTCGCCCCAAAGGTACATTGTTTCACCCTGCGAGATATACGGCTGGCGATGTGGACCCGGAACTGGGTTGGATAATAATCGAACCTTGTCCCAAAGGTTCAGTGTTTCACCCTGTGAGATATAGGGCTGGCGATGTGTACGCGGAACAGGGCTGGATAACTATCGAATCTCGTCCCAAAGGCTCATTGTTTCACCCTGCGAGATATACGGCTGGCGATGTCGACCCGAAACTGTGTTGGATAACTATCGAACCTTGTCCCAAAGGCCAATGTTTCACCATGTGAGATTAACGGCTGGCGATGTGGACCCGGAACTGGGTTGAATAACTATCCAACCTCGTCCCAAAGGTTCAATGTTTCACCCTGTGAGATAAACGGCTGGCGATGTGGACCCGGATCTGGGTTGGATAACTATCGAACCTCGTCCCAAGGTTCAATGTTTCATCCTGTGAGATATGCGCCTGGCGATGTGGACCCGGAACTGGATTGGATAACTATCGAATCTCGCCCCAAAGGTTCATTGTTTCACCCTGCGAGATATGCGGCTGGCGATGTGAACCCGGAACTGGGTTGGATAATAATCGAACCTTGTCCCAAAGGTTCAATGTTTCACCTTGTGAGATATAGGGCTGGCGATGTGTACGCGGAACAGGGCTGGATAACTATCGAATCTCGTCCCAAAGCTTCAGTGTTTCACACTGTGAGATATACGGCGGGCGATGTGGACGCGGAACTGGGCTGGATAACTATCGAACCTCGTCCCAAAGGTTCAATATATTCCACCCTGTGAGACATAAGGCTGGCGATGTGGACCCGGAACTGGGCTGGATAACTATTGAACCTCGTTCCAAAGGTTCAATGTTTCCCCCTGTGAGATATACTGCTGGCGACGTGGATCCGGAACTGGGTTGGATAACTATCGAACCTCGTCCCAAAGGTTCAATATTTCACCCTGTGAGATATACGGCTGGCGATGTAGACGCGGAACTGGGCTGGATAACTATCGAACCTCGTCCCAAAGGTTCAATGTTTCACCCTGTGAGATATACGGCTGGCGATGTGGACCCGGAACTGGGTTGGATAAATATCGAACCTCGTCCCAAAGGTTCATTGTTTCACCCTGTGAGATAAACGGCTGGCAATGTGGACCCGGAACTGGGTTGGATAACTATCGAACCTCGTCCCAAAGGTTCAATGTTTCACCCTGTGAGATATACGGCCGGCGATGTGGACCCGGAACT
Organism: Hanleya hanleyi; assembly: GCA_036873755.1. Classification (NCBI taxonomy): domain Eukaryota; kingdom Metazoa; phylum Mollusca; class Polyplacophora; order Lepidopleurida; family Hanleyidae; genus Hanleya; species Hanleya hanleyi. The sequence goes on along the minus strand of JAVTVY010036767.1, from coordinate 13,348 downwards.
GGGTTGGATAACTATCGAACCTCGTCCCAAAGGTTCAATGTTTTATCCTGTGAGATAAACAGCTGGCGATGTGGACCCGGAACTGGATTGGATAACTATCGAACCTCGCCCCAAAGGTTCATTGTTTCACCCTGCGAGATATACGGCTGGCGATGTGGACCCGGAACTGGGTTGGATAATAATCGAACCTTGTCCCAAAGGTTCAATGGTTCACCCTGTGAGCTATACGGCTGGCGATGTGGACGCGGAACTGGGTTCGACAACTATCGAATCTCGTCCCAAAGGTTCAGTGTTTCACCCTGTGAGATATACGGCTGGCGATGTGGACCCGGAACTGGGCTGATTAACTATCGAAACTCGTCCCAAAGTCTCATTGTTTCACCCTACGAGATATACGGCTGGCGATGTCGACCCGGAACTGTGTTGGATAACTATCGAACCTTGTCCCAAAGCCCAATGTTTCACCCTGTGAGATTAACGGCTGGCGATGTGGACCCGGAACTGGGTTGAATAACTATCCAACCTCGTCCCAAAGGTTCAATGTTTCACCCTGTGAGATAAACGGCTGGCGATGTGGACCCGGATCTGGGTTGAGTAACTATCGAACCTCGTCCCAAGGTTCAATGTTTCATCCTGTGAGATATGCGCCTGGCGACGTGGACCCGGAATTGGGTTGGATAACTATCGAACCTCGCCCCAAAGGTTCATTGTTTCACCCTGCGAGATATACGGCTGGGGATGTGGACCCGGAACTGGGTTGGATAATAATCGAACCTTGTCCCAAAGGTTCAGTGTTTCACCCTGTGAGATATAGGGCTGCCGATGTGTACGCGGAACAGGGCTGGATAACTATCGAATCTCGTCCCAAAGCTTCAGTGTTTCACACTGTGAGATAAACGGCGGCCGATGTGGACGCGGAACTGGGCTGGATAACTATCGAACCTCGTCCCAAAGGTTCAATATATTCCACCCTGTGAGACATAAGGCTGGCGATGTGGACCCGGAACTGGGCTGGATAACTATTGAACCTCGTCCCAAAGGTTCAATGTTTCACCCTGTGAGATATACGGCTGGCGACGTGGATCCGGAACTGGGTTGGATAACTATCGAACCTCGTCCCAAAGGTTCAATATTTCACCCTGTGAGATATACGGCTGGCGATGTAGACGCGGAACTGGGCTGGATAACTATCGAACCTCGTCCCAAAGGTTCAATGTTTCACCCTATGAGATATACGGCTGGCGATGTGGACCCGGAACTGGGTTGGATAAATATCGAACCTCGTCCCAAAGGTTCATTGATTCACCCTGTGAGATAAACGGCTGGCGATGTGGACCCGGAACTGGGTTGGATAACTATCGAACCTCGTCCCAAAGGTTCAGTGTTTCACCCTGTGAGATATACGGCTGGCGAAGTGGACCCGGAACTGGGCTGATTAACTATCGAAACTCGTCCCAAAGGCTCATTGTTTCACCCTGCGAGATATACGGCTGGCGATGTCGACCTGGAACTGTGTTGGATAACTATCGAACCTTGTCCCAAAGGCCAATGTTTCACCCTGTGAGATTAACGGCTGGCGATGTGGACCCGGAACTGGGTTGAATAACTATCCAACCTCGTCCCAAAGGTTCAATGTTTCACCCTGTGAGATATACGGCTGACGATGTGGACGCGGAACTGGGCTGGATAACTATCAAATCTCGTCCCAAAGGTTCAATGTTTCACCCTGTGAGATATACGGCTGGCAATGTGGACGCGGAACAGGGCTGGATAACTATCGAATCCCGTGACAAGGGTTCAATGTTCACCCTGTGAGATATACGGCTGACGATGTGGACGCGGAACTGGGCTGGATAATTATCGAACCTCGTCCCAAAGGTTCAACGTTTCACCTTGTGAGATATACGGCTGGCGATGTGGACGCGGAACTGGGCTGGATAACTATCGAACCTCGTCCCAAAGGTTCATTGTTTCACCCTGTGAGATATACGGCTGCCGATGAGGACGCGGAACTGGGCTGAATAACTATCGAATCTCGTACCAAAGGTTCAATGTTTCACCCTGTGAGATATACGGCTGGCGGTTTGGACGCGGAACTGGGCTGGATAACTATCGAACCTCGACTCAAAGGTTCAATGTTTCACCCTGTGAGATATACGGCTGGCGATGTGGACGCGGAACTGGGTTGGATAACTATCGAACCTCGTTCCAAAGGTTCAATGTTTGACCCTGTGAGATATACGGCTGACGCTGTGGACGCTGAACTGGGCTGGATAACTATCGAACCTCGTCCCAAATGTTCAATACGTTTCACCCTGTGAGCTATACGGCTGGCGATGTGGACGCGGAACTGGGCTGGATAATTATCGAACCTCGTCCCAAAGGTTCAATGTTTCACCCTGTGAGATATACGGCTGGCGAGGTGAACGCTGAACTGGGCTGGATAACTATCGAACCTCGTCCCAAATTTTCAATACGTTTCACCCTGTGAGCTATACGGCTGGCGATGTGGACGCGGAACTGGGCTGGATAATTATCGAACCTCGTCCCAAAGGTCCAATGTTTCACCCTGTGAGATATACGGCTGGCGATGTGGACGCGGAACTGGGCTGAATAACTATCGAACCTCGCCCCAAAGGTTCAATGTTTCAACCTGTGAGATATACGGCTGGCGATGTGGACGCGGAACTGCGCTGGATAACTATCAAACCTCGTCTCAAAGGTTCAATGTTTCACCCTGTGAGATATACGGCTGGCGATGTGGACGCGGAACTGGGCTGGATAACTATCGAACCTCGTCCCAAAGGTTCAATGTTTCACCCTGTGAGATATACGGCTGGCGATGTGGACGCGGAACTGGGCTGGATAACTATCGAACCTCGTCCCAAAGGTTCAATGTTTCACCCTGTGAGATATACGGCTGGCGATGTGGACGTGGAACTGGGCTGGATAACTATCAAACCTCGTCCCAAAGGTTCAATGTTTCACCCTGTGAGATATAGGGCTGGCGATGTGGACGCGGAACAGGGCTGGATAACTATCGAATCTCGTCCCAAAGCTTCAAAGTTTCACACTGTGAGATATACAGCGGGCGATGTGGACGCCGAACTGGGCTGGATAACTATCGAACCTCGTCCCAAAGGTTCAATATATTCCAACCTGTGAGACATAAGCCCGGCAATGTGGACCCGGAACTGGGCTGGATAACTATCGAACCTCGTCCCAAAGGTTCAATATATTCCAACCTGTGAGACATAAGCCCGGCGATGTGGACGCGGATCTGGGCTGGATAACTATCGAACCTCGTCCCAAAGGCTCAGTGTTTCACCCTGTGAGATATACGGCTGCCGACGTGGACCCGGAACTGAGTTGGATAACTATCGAACCTCGTCTCAAGGTTCAATGTTTCATCCTGTGAGATATACGCCTGGCAACGTGGCCCCGAAACTGGGCTGGATAACTATCGAACCTCGTCCCAAATGTTCAATGTTTCACCCTGTGAGATAAACGGCTGGCGATGTGGACCCGGAACTGGGTTGGATAACTATCAAACCTCGTTCCAAAGGTTCAATGTTTCACCCTGTGAGATATACGGCTGGCGATGTGGACCCGGCACTGGGTTGGATAAATATCGAACCTCGTCCCAAAGGTTCATTGTTTCACCCTGTGAGATAAACGGCTGGCGATGTGGACCCGGAACTGGGTTGGATAACTATCGAACCTCGTCCCAAAGGTTCAGTGTTTCACCCTGTGAGATATACGGCTGACGATGTGGACGCGGAACTGGGCTGTATAACTATCGAACCTCGTCCCAAAGGCTCAGTGTTTCACCCTGTGAGATATACGGCTGGCGATGTCGACGCGGAATTGGACTGGACACCTATCGAACCTCGTGCCAAAGGTTCAATGTTTCACCCTGTGAGATAAACGGCTGGCGATGTGGACCCGGAACTGGGTTGGATAACTAGCGAACCTCGTCCCAAGGTTCAATGTTTCATCCTGTGAGATATACGCCTGGCGACGTGGCCCCGAAACTGGGTTGGATAACTATCGAACCTCGTCCCAAATGTTCAATGTTTCACCCTGTGAGATAAACGGCTGGCGATGTGGACCCGGAACTGGGTTGGATAACTATCGAACCTCTTCCCAAAGATTCAGTGTTTCACCCTGTGAGATATACGGCTGGCGGTGTGGACCCGGAACTGGGCTGAATAACTATCGAAACTCGTCCCAAAGGCTCATTGTTTCACCCTGCGAGATATACGGCTGGCGATGTGGACCCGGTACTGGGTTGGATAAGTATCGAACCTTGTCCCAAAGGTCAATGTTTCACTCTGTGAGATTAACGGCTGCCGATGTGGACCCGGAACTGGGTTGGATAACTATTGAACCTCGTCCCAAAGGTTCAATGTTTCACCCTGTGAGATAAACGGCCGGCGATGTGGACCCGGATCTGGGTTGGATAACTATCGAACCTCGTCCCAGAGTTCAATGTTTCATCCTGTGAGATATACGGCTGGCGACGTGGACCCGGAACTGAGTTGGATAACTATCGAACCTCGTCCCAAAGGTTCAATGTTTCACCCTGTGAGATAAAAAGCTGGCGATGAGAACCCGGAACTGGGTTGGATAACTATCGAACCCCGTCCCAAAGGTTCAGTGTTTCACCCTGTGAGATATAGGGCTGGCGATGTTGACCCGGAACTGGGCTGAATGACTATCGAACCTCGTCCCAAAGACTCATTGTTTCACCCTGTGAGATATACGGCTGGCGATGTGGACGCGGAACTGGGTTGGATAACTATCGAACCTTGTCCCAAAGGTTCAATGTTTCACCCTGTGAGATATACGGCTGCCGATGTAGACGAGGAACTGGGCTGGATAACTATCGAACCTCGTCTCAAAGGTTCAATGTTTCACCCTGTGAGATATACGACTGGCGATGTGGACGCCGAACTGGGCTGGTTAACTATCGAACCTCGTCCCAAAGGTTCAATGTTTCACTCTGTGAGATATAGGGCTGGCGATGTGGACGCGGAACTGGGCTGGATAACTATCGAACCTCGTCCCAAAGCTTCAATGTTTCACCCTGTGAGATATATGGCTGGCGATGTAGACGCGGAACTGGGCTGGATAACTATCGAATCTCGTCCCAAAGGCTCAATGTTTCACCCTGTGAGATATACGGCTGGCGATGTGGACGCGGAACAGGGCTGGATAACTATCGAACCTCGTCCCAAAGCTTCAATGTTTCACCCTGTGAGATATACGGCTGGCGATGTAGACGCGGAACTGGGCTGGATAACTATCGAATGTCGTCCCAAAGGCTCAATGTTTCACCCTGTGAGATATACGGCTGGCGATGTGGACGCGGAACAGGGCTGGATAACTATCGAACCTCGTCCGAAAGATTCAATATGTTTCACACTGTGAGATATAGGGCTGGCGATGTGGACGCGGAACTGGGCTGGATAATTATCGCACCTCGTCCCAAGGGTTCAATGTTTCACCCTGTGAGATTTACGGTTGCCAATGTGGACGCGGAACTGGGCTGGATAACTATCGGACCTCGTCTCAAAGGTTCAATGTTTCGCTCTGTGAGATATACGGCTGGCGATGTAGACGCGGAACTGGGTTGGATAACTTTCGAACCTTGTCCCAAAGGTTCAATGTTTCACCCTGTGAGATATACGGCTGGCGATGTGGACGCGGAACTAGGCTGGATAACTATCGAACCTCGTGCTAAAGGTTCAATGTTTCACCCTGTGAGATATACGGCTGGCGATGTAGACCCGGAACTGGGCTGGATAACGTGTTGCCGTAGCCCAGCGAATTATATAGCAATGGGTGGATTGTCAATACCTACAGTATCCAACCAATGTGACATACATGTAATTGTGAAGCATCAACTATTTCTAAACAGATCACATAGGAAAGATGCAAAACATACAAGAGGCACACCTATAATATACATGTTGTACTGTTTAGAAGTTTCATGCATCTGCCTTCCGTATTGTTCTGTAATTCAGTAGTTTCAAAGATATGGAGTGAACAAAAATTGGACAGAAGCACATTTTACATGGACCCACGCAAGCACTCACACCAAAACCTACTTGGATCACAAGGCCATTCCAATGAAGCTTCCAGACAAGAGTAGACCTGTACATACATGTAACAAAGCTGGACAGCAGAAACAGATGGATGCATGCAAACAAACCAAAACCTAATCAGAGGAGAAGGCCATCACGATAAAGCTTCCATCCAAGTTCGGGGAAATTTCGTCCAGTAGTTCTCCAGATATCTTGAGGACAAAGCCTATACATGTACAAGTAGACAGACAGATGAACAGTAAACACGCGCACACACCAAAACATAACCAGATGCGGGGGCCATTCCGATGAAGATTCCGTCCAAGTTTGGTGAAGTTCCGTCCAGTAGTTCTCCAGATATCTTACAGACGAGGCCCGTCCATACATGTACAAGTAGATGGACGGACCGATGGACCAAGTTTGGTGAAATTCCGTCCCGTAGTTCTCAAGATATCTTGCAGACAAGGCTTGTATATACATGAATAAGTCGATGGACGGACGGAGGGACACCGGACACGGATGAACACACAAACATACACACACGCACATACACACACACCAAACCCTGACCAAATGAGGGGGCTATCCCAATGAAGCTTCCATCCAGGTTTGGCGAAATTTCGTCCAGTAGTTCTCAAGATATCTTGCAGACAAGGGAAGGGGACGGACAGACAGACAGACAGGCAGACAGACAGCACAAACACTGGATTACTCCCCAACATAAGACATAATGGGGAGACATAGCTTGGCATTGAGGCAACAACTTATGCATCGATGCTTGCAGAGGTGTTAGAAGTTGTCTTTCACTTAAGCTGACGAGAAGATGGTTTCATCTGAACACCAATATTTGGAAGAGTATTGAAACTCATTGAAAGAGTGAGAAAGACGGAAATTGTGACAATTTTCACCCCAAAATCTTCACTGAAAATGCGCCAAAGTGTGTAAAATTAAAGGTAAATTTAAAAAAAATCCCGATGGAGGAACCCCGGACCCCCAATTCGCAGGAGGGGGCACCGTGCACCTTCCTCTCCCATCCCCGATTACCCACCAATGCTGAATTGCTTCCACTGCACCTGAATAACTGCAGTCCTAACATATTTATTATTAACATTTGTATAGAATTCAGTACAGCTGGTGCAGTGAACCGATCAGAGCAATTTGTAGCTTTCTCGGAATCGACGACTTAAACTTGTATTTGTCTAAAAACTGAACTGAAAAAGACCTGAGCTGCAATGGCCGAAAGAAACTATCAGAGCGGGGCGGCGTTCTCCAACACAATAACCCTTTAGTGTTTCCACACGGATCTGTGTACCTTCCAAAACAAGTTAAGGTGAATAAAACAGGTGACCTAATTTTCAGGTCTTTTCACTGCTCTCCTAGTAACAACCTTTTCAGATCTTTTTATAGAATGGTGTGTTCTATATTTGGGCCAAGTTCACATCCTGAGTTGAGAAATGTGTGGTCTACAATTTATTATAAACTTTTCAAAACGAAATTGTATCGCCGTTACATTTCTGGCCCTCTGACACTAAGACCCTCGCAGTGTGGCGGTGTATTAATTGCATCTTCATTGAAATATAAAGAAAAAAATAATATAAATAAATAAAACATTATATAGTTTATAATCCGGCTTTATGCTTATCTCATATTATAATAAATACGTGAATAGGTATGAAAAGAAGTTTCTTTCTTACCACCCCCCCCATCTCCCTAAAAAATACACCCAACTATGAGTTAGGTGTGAACAAATCCACATACTATCGTCGTTCAAATTGCAGTGAACATTTTGTGAATTATCGTTTGATCATGTCTCCAGCCTGATTTGTAGAACTTGAATCAACGAAGGTTCAAATGGTGACATTTGTGGGACTTTCTCTGTGGTAAATTTACAACTGTACATTGGCAGAAAACGTTGTTTCTATGAGGATGGAACTATGATACGTGAATGAAACTGAGATAAGGTGAGATAAGATATTTTAAATAACGTCAATTTTGCATACAAATAACTTTATCCGAGGGCGAATAGCCCAGAAGAATTAAAAAAAAAATAAAATAAACAAAATGTTATGACCTAATAACACAGTTAAAGACAGGATATAACTATTACGAAATAATAGTAATCGATTTCGAAAAAGTAGTAAAATAAGAGTGAATATTTACATATCAACAAATCCTGAATATTTGAAGAAATACATGTAGCAAGCAAAACAGGATGAGTAATTGCACTAAAATATTAAATTATACAAGTTCAGCATGTTCGTGTTTTAACTTGTGAAACCATGGATTTGTTGCTTAGTGATAACGTATAAACTTTATGGTATATATAAGCTATGCCATTACTTATATACAATATTCCTTGAAAAAAGCATAAAGTTCGAAACTGCAGTCCGAATATAATTATGTAGGAAGTCCAGAAGGCTATTTGTTATTATTTCTTATACCACTTTTCCACATCAGAAGATTATATATACGAGAAATACCTGTAAAATCAGGTGAGTATTTACACTAAAATACCAATTTCTATGTTTATATGTTTAAGAAATAACGGGTAAACTAGGTTGAGTATTTCACACTGAAAAACTAAATTCTAAATGCCTTAAGAAATAGCCAGGAAATCTTACGATAATATACACTAAAATAATAAATCCTAAATGTATTAATCCTAAATATCAATTAAATCGTGTGAGAATTCACCTGAAATAATAAATTCTATAAATGTGTTAATATGAATGTAAGAAGAGCACCGGTAAATGTAACCTAACAATTGACACAATTATTTCCCCAGTTCAATATCCGTCCATTAAAACTTCTAAACTCACAGTTGTTCATATCGTCTGAGAAAGATTGCTGGCCATATTTCTATGTTTTGCAATTGGTCTCATTACCGGAGATTTCACGTTTGAAAAGATAGAGCCCTCATAATCAGCGGAGTGATATGATGAATGGATTTATACACTTCCATTATAAGTTTTCTTGTTCTTCATAGTTCGAAGGTAGGCAGACTAGCTTGACTACATAATCTGATACAAAGTCATACAAATTACTTTCAGCGCCTTGAACTGAATACGCACCAGCTTTGCCGTATTCGTAGCACTCCAGAAATGTCAAACCAGACAACTGTAGTTACAATGTGAAAGAATAAAACATTTAAAAATTGACATTCTAAAATTAAAATCAATGTCATGAGGAGGTCTTTGAAGTACTAGTACATTCAGTTGGAATGCATGTTTATCACACGGGACATTAATACTCTATATACTGCTGAGCGCGAAACTTCTATGCAAAACTCATGGACGAAAAAAATATCAAGGTCTGGTTACTGTTCTGTTAAGTAGAAGGAATAAAATAAATGATTTTTAAACGCCAACAAAGAGTTGCGCGAATTGGGGAAGACAAAGGTACACTGTACGCGATACTTCGAACAATGACAACAGGATAGTCGGCCAAATCAAGGACAATTCCAAACGCTTTTTACGTTATACCATGCATTTTACAAGATGCACAGCCACAGACGAAACTTTAGAATACGCAGTCCGAACGGTTCGTGAGGACAAGACGGCAAATGTTCCAAATTATTTTTCTTCCATCTGTAATGACGTGGAAAGCAGATGAGACCTTCCACTTCCATCATGGCTCATAAACTTACTAAGGAAGATAATTTGCGACAAAAGCCACTATATCTCGTACTTTTCAAGTAAATGCAAAGGACATTATACGATAAGATGGACAAACGGCCCCGGCGAGCAGTCCATTCACAGCGTGCCACGTGACTCCGGTGGGATTGAATGGATTCGGATTGACCGCCGAGAGCGCGGTTTGCAAGGCCAAGCATATTTTACTCGTCGTTTTACACCCTTTTCCCTGTTATTAAATTGATGCTGTTATATGATATCTTCGTGCCTTCCGTGTTACGCTAATGCCGTTAATTGCATCAATAAAAAGTTGAATACGGAAATGAAATGAATAGATTTTACTCTTCATTCGCTGAATTGAGTGCCCGCAAGTCTCATTTTTTTTACGAGAACCAACGACAACTCTCGTATAGGATCATTTTTGTTTTGGCGTGTAAAACCTCCTGTGCGGTAGGTTACGAGCATCCTATATGGTGTTCGACTGGCAACCACGCACACTGTGGTGAATAAGGGTAATCAGCAATGTTTACAGTTGTCAATGTATATGCTATTAGTTTATCGTGCCAATAATAACTGTTGCACGACCAGTTTCATTTGACTGAAAGGTCCTTCTGGGTTTACGCTGATCACCAGCTGCACATGCGACACGTCTTTACTGATGGTAGAACTGTTTTCGGTAAGGATTAAAATAGATGCGATATGGCCGTAAACTGTATTTTGTCTATTTACTCATTATGATTGGTCAACAGATAATATTCTCATTTGGCCTTGATGGCAAGACCATTGTTGATATCACCTACATCCCAAACGGTAATAAATATTTATGCACAGAACTAGTTCCCTGAGACCACTTCTGATGCTACTAAATACTAAGTTGATCAAATCAGTCCAGATATTGTTGTGTGCAATTCTCTAATCACGCGGGCAAAGCTCGCATGCTTGGGAACAGAAAACTTCGCAACATTTGCTGAATATTATATCTTGAGATATAGACCATTTCCACTCATTCTTTCTACTAACAAATATTCTCATATATATTGTAATCATGGCTAAAAATCGAAAAATGCATAAATCTATTGAAAGATTTTAGACTAATATTTTGAGATTCGAACCAGCAGATCATTCAGTCAAAACGATAACTTTTCTCGCGACTCTATCCATTCGGCCAGCTCATACTCGGACATATAACGTTGCTCCAATTATCGTATTTGAAATTGAACACCAAATGACCAATACCAATATTCCATAAAGTTTAATTTTTTATATGAAGATAAACGATAACCAAAACGTGCTTTATTGAACAACTAGGAATTCAAAAGAGGACTGTTATGTGTGAATATTTTTGTGGTTATAGTTTATCTTCATATATTTCAAATAGGCAAACCGTGCATTTTCAACCAAAAACTGTCAATTTCACACAAACCTACCACTTTGGAGAGCTCTTGTTGAAAAACCATGGCACTCATGCTCCCAATATTTCAAAGAGAGTTAAAAAAAATGCCATAGTTTATACTAATCGAGGCGAGCATTTCATTTCTTAAGTTTCATTTTTCATCTACAGTCGTACCTCACCTGGGACGGTTTGTCCACCTTAACGTACCAGGTCCTTTGAAATTGTACCTTTGTATAGAGATAAAACATTTGGGAAAGATTGAATGCTCCGCTGGAGCCAATGTTCAAGAGAGAGGTGCCATACTGTTGTTCCATTTCTCTCAAGGGAGTATACACTATAACAATATTTCAATATTTTTTTAAACTATTCCATCGATGGAATCCCAAGAATGTTACACTGTGTAACATATTGGGTTATTGACGATAAAGGGAGGTAACACAGTGAAAATCATCAAAACGTGTGCCACAATTGACAGTACACATTCATATATTACTAAGCATCCGAAATGTAAGCTTCGAAGTCGTCCATGAACATATTAGTAACAGATTTTGACCGGAACAGCATATATATATATTGAAAACAGGCCCTTTTCCTTGTTTGGAGAATCGTCCGAAGGGGGAAAAGCCTGACAGTGTTCGTCCACAACATACTAAGCATATATCATATAAGTTTCGAAGTTGTCGATTAAATGACTGAGCATATTTGTAAGTTGTCCATCAAATGACTGAGCATATTTGTAAGTTGTCCATCAAATGACTGAGCATATTTGTAAGTTGTCCATCAAATGACTGAGCATATTTGTAAGTTGTCCATCAAATGACTGAGCATATGTGTAAGTTGTCCATCAAATGACTGAGCATATTTGTAAGTTGTCCATCAAATGACTGAACATATGTGAAAGTTGTCCACCAAATGACTGAGCATATTTGTAAGTTGTCCATCAAATGACTGAGCATATTTGTAAGTTGTCCATCAAATGACTGAGCATATTTGTAAGTTGTCCATCAAATAATTGGTGAGATATGTAAGATGTGGTGACTAAAAAGCAACCATATGACTCCGAGGGAAAGTCTACCTCGGCATCTCACATTCCGACTAGAATACGGAGGATTCTAAGTTGTAGACTTGGTCCGAGATATCAATATGGATATTTTTTTCGAATGCTGGAGACCGGCGTGGAACAATACTTAGAAAACACAAATCGGTATCAGTCAACCGCTGCTTTGATAATCTATGGAAATAGCAATTACTGTTCAGATAGACGGACAATGGCTGAAGTAGATTAGTTGGTAATTTACTGTGGACAATAATACATATTACCCCACAGGCCAATATCCTGACTCTATATCTATCTACACGGTCCGTAGCAGCGGCTTGAGCGGTATTAGATATTAACACACAAGATCAATGATGTAACAGTCCCACCAAATCATCTGATGGAAAGTCCTGTACTATGTAACCGTTAGATAGAAGAAACGACCAAAACAGAGAAAATATTAACAGAATGCACGTTCTTGTTGAATATCTAAGCCTGCGAGGCCCGATGCCGACAATGTCGTGAAGTATCTCACCGTTAAATAGAAGAAACGACCAAAACTGGCTATTTCACGCATAGGCATATATGAGAAATCCATGTTATCGACAGAGGCTATATTTTTGACTCGAAAAAGCAATACCAATCATCCACTAACATTAACGAAACCACTCCCCAAAATCAATCGATACATCCAGTCAAAAGACAGTGTCCGCACTACAAACATTTTACGGATTCACGGTATCCCCAAGCTTTCCTCCAGACTTCGATGGCAGACAAATAAAAACATGTATACGCTTCAGTAAATGGTATGCTTCCTTCTGCACTAAAATGAAGAGAAAAAAAACAAAAAAGAGCTCCATCAAGGGTAGAAAGATTAGCGTATTTAAATCCATATTTAATTAAATTTCCTCCAATGCCTACATGTATCTTATAAATGGAAATACTCAAAGTTTGAAATATATTTCGGATAAATTTTTTATTAAATGTTCAAAATGTAAATATAATGCGAAACAGACACATAGGAGATATGTATTTTATCTGACTCAAATTAATTCATCGAGTTAAACATTTTTATCAATGAGAAATAACAGTGCATTGTGCATTGTGGATGTTGTCATCTCGATTTATGAAGCAGAGGTGGAACTTAATTGTTGAAATCTGAACCCAATAGTTAATATATTTTCTGTGATAAATGAGC
>JAVTVY010036766.1:0-17184 GCA_036873755.1 Hanleya hanleyi | reverse complement strand
AAAGTGAGTTTGAATCAGTTTGTGAGCTCAGTCTTTACCCGTACACATTATTATGGAGCATTACAGTATGATTGGACACAGTTGTCATTGCGTTCTTTTATTTGCATACAAATGTGAAGGTTTACCACAGTGCAAGTGTCCCATTGCCTGTTCGAAATGATAGATTTAGTCCTACTATTGCACTGTTATTAGCTTTGTTTGTTCACATATCATCACACAAAGTTACACCAAGAACGTGCTCAAAATTGCACACCTATTGTTCCTAACTACATGTATACATGAACATGTATTCATCAAATCTATGCAATGGGATGTGTAGGCTTACTTTTGGAAAAAATGTAGTCTTTATTGGTAGTTATATAATATAGTTCCTCCTTCAATCCAACCTCAATATCACTAAATATAGAAATCATATTTCTTAATAAATTTATTATTTTAAATGATGTGCATTGCCAATGATGTGCAACCTCAAATGATGTGCCATCTTTAAGGGCTCGATCTTTTTGCGAAGCTGCATATATCTCTTATATGTGATACTAACCTATTAGGTAGGAGATGCAGTGTACATTGTAGGTTTATACTTGGTGTAAGAATTACGCACAAGACAGAGCCTACAATAGCCTGTCTGAGCTCAACAATGTGTCTAGACGTGACCCGTGACAAAAGCCTCAACAAAGGCCTCAACAATGCCTTCTTACACCGATCTGTTACATATACACAAACACGTCAAATCAACTACAATATATTCCTTTATAGTAATTACGGTACTAATAGTTTAATGACATTATTTCATTTCAGAAGTACAATATTAAATATTAACCCCTGGTGGTTTGGAATTTTGTGTCGCCTTTACTGAAGAACACCATTTCCTTCAATTTTGGTATCGAATCCCATTCCTCATCATGATTTAACCTCAAGCTTTTGCACGAACCATATTTGTCCAGGCATTTCACACCCACATCTCAGACAAAATTTCAATTGTATGTATTCATAATGACATGTATAAGCTTACTTTTGGAAAAAAAGGTAATCTTTATTTCAAGTTTTATAATACATGTATAGTTCATGTTTCAATCCAACTTCAGCATCACTGACGAAGAAGTCAAATTTTTATTGCAATATGTATTGTCATTGCCAGTGATGTGCAACCTGAAGGGCTCGATCTTTATGTGAAGCTGCATGTTATTGAATACCCAAAAGGCGAGCTGCCGGGTTACACATAACCCTTGTTTCATCGTAGTTACCACGATGAAAAACAATATATATTGAGTTTTGCAGAAAATTTCAAATTGAGTTTTGATGAAAAAAATTGAGTTTTGCGAGTTTTCCCACAACATACCAGTTGTCAGTTGATAGGTTGTTTCGCATGACCCACCCGCATCAATAATTTGGAGATAAATAATGCCGCATGTATTTTAATTATCAGTAATTATTGGTCGTAAAAGAAATAAGTAAGCAAATCTAAGTAAAACGAATGAACCGTCACAGCGCGAGTCAGCGCGAAGGCGACTGAAGAGCCCCCATCTTGGTTCACATTCTTGGGGAAAGCCTATTTCAAAACGAGGCACAGTCCTTTTCTAGCGAGGATTCCCTCATGTCAAGCACGTGGCAGTAAAGTTTTAACTCCGGCACTTTTGACGGTCGCGTACCAAAGCCATCATGGTTTTAGTTTATGGATCAGTTGTTTCCTCATCAACCAATTCATTTAACCATCCATTTATCTGATGAAACGCTTTTGAGCGAAGTGTTCGAGTGCTTCACGTCTTCACTCCCGACAACAACAACAACAAAGACTGTCGACGAATACTCGTAGCTTGAGGACGATGGACATACAAAATTCGTCGCCGTGGACAGAGAATCCCTATCTTCAGTCAGTAAAGTTATATGTCAGAAATCGACCAGAATGCGTCTACAGTGTGCTAGGTCAACCATCTTTGGTCAGGTTACATAAGATGAGATACATGTAAATGAGGTTGTACATATATGTGGTTTTGACAGAGGTGCTGTATTTGGACAGGTATGACTCCGTATCCAACAATGGGTCCTCATGAAGTGGCAGAGAAAGTCCAGTGTGGTGAGCGCATGTCCCAACCCAACCACTGCAGTAATGACTTGTGAGTATGACTCATTACCATGATTCTCGCATAGTAATGACTTGTGAGTATGACTCATTACCATGATTCTCTCACAGTAATGACTCGTGAGTATGACATATTACCATGATTCTCTCACAATAATGACTCATGAGTATGACTCATTACCATGATTCTCTCTCACAATAATGACTCATGAGTATGACACATTACAATGATTCTCTCACAATAATGACTCATTACCATGATTCTCTCACAGTAATGACTCATGAGTATGACACATTACCATGATTCTCTCACAGTAATGACTCATGAGTATGACACATTACAATGATTCTCTCACAATAATGACTCATTACCATGATTCTCTCACAGTAATGACTCATGAGTATGACACATTACCATGATTCTCTCACAGTAATGACTCATGAGTATGACACATTACCATGATTCTCTCACAGTAATGAGTCATGAGTATGACACATTACCATGATTCTCTCACAGTCATGAGTATGACACATTACCATGATTCTGTCTCAGTAATGACTCATGAGTATGACACATTACCATGATTCTGTCTCAGTAATGACTCATGAGTATGACACATTACCATGATTCTGTCTCAGTAATGACTCATGAGTATGACACATTACCATGATGTGGTTTTTATCTTCACATGGAAAAGGATAAGTGATTCAGCATATTTAATACTGCTTGACAGAAATATTAATGAATTTATTAAGGCGATGGTCAAATGGCGTCATTATGGAATGGAATGGGGCGAAGAATGTATCATTATAGGGCAATGGTAGCAACCCTCTATGTGGCAAGGAGTTAACAAGGAAGCCTTTGTTTATTTGTCCGTCAGGTACAAGGTGATGTTGTCCTGCTGGAATCCTGACCCCGAACAGAGACTACTCCACTCTGACCTCCTCCAGATCTTCGAACAGTTCGCTACCAGTGGCTCCTCTCACATCCGCTATGAAAAAATGCCCGACTACCTGAAGTCCATGGCCCCCATCCCCGAGGAGAGCCCGACTGATGTTAGCGGAGAAGCCAAGGGGTGATAACCATTCAGCGTCCAGCCTAACATGCTTTTCACCAACTCTTGCCAAAGTTATCGACTCCTGAATGAGTCCAGGAGCTGGCTTGATTTCCTTTTTGAAATCTGGTTAACCTAAGGTTAACAACAGCAGCCACTGTGTAGCGCTCTGTTCTAGTTGGTTTTCACCGACCAATATGTCACAATATTGAATAGTGCTGTACATTATTTAGAATGGCTGTCATGCTTTAAGACTGTACACATTTGAGGCCCCAATATGTCACAATACAAAAGGAAGGCACTCCAAAGATAAATGTTCTATGAAAAGCTGGAAAATCTTTTCTTTATTTAGAGAAAAAAGTTTCATACCAGGGCTAATAAAGCTGGGTACTACATTGATTGGGACTGGTATTTCTCTAAGGTCGGTCCTTCTGCAAAAAAAAACCAGCAACAAGCTGATAAGTTGATTTTTGGTATTACAGTATTTCCTCTAATAATTCAATCACAGGAAGTGATCAAACTTATTAGAATAGGAAGTTGAAACAATGATCCAAAATTATGACTGATGGAACAAAGTTTTGTTCACAAAATTATGAGCGACTGAATTTTGATAGGTTAATTGAATTTTGATAGGGCGATTGGATTTTCAAAGGGTGATTGAATTATTAGAGGATTTACCTTAGCAATGAAGTACTGTCCAGGTCAGGTCACAGCATGCTCATCTTCATACTCAAGTCGACTTATCCATTACCACTTTGAATTAGCCTTGATAAATCGGCCCGCCGGCTTTGTTCAAAAGAATATATAAATAGACCCAAAACATCAGTTGACCTCAAATCAATTTGAATTTTGAAAAATGGGTCGTTTAGGGGGCAATTGACTGTCCTGTGTATCTGGCCACACCTACCGCCATATTGGAAGGGCCCTGTGGGGCTTCCGGGGATTGACCTGGGATGTCGTTGTGCACACCGCAGGTCATGTTAAGAATAGGCCTCGGCTCCTCAGACAGCTTGTCGTAAGAGGCGACTGAGGCACCTGTGGGGTTCCCGGGTGTGAAAAGGAATAGGACCCCATGCACCTGTGTGATTCCTGGGTGTGGAAAGGAATAGAACGTGATAGGACTGAAATATAGTTGAAAGCGACGTTAAATCATATCCACTCACTCACCCCATATTGGGAGGAATGGCATAACTACTGAGAGAATGTCACACTACACACTAGGTTCTGATATCGATTGGCCCATATCTGGATTGTAGATGAAATTTACACTTAGGGTTTTGAATACTTTATGGGGCGAGATCAATCGAGGCTGATTCGAAGTGTAAACGGAGAAGTAGACTTGGGTAGCATATGAAGATGCAGCATGCTTAACTAGGTTCATATTTAGGACGAGAGCTGAGCTAAATGTAGTGAGCACAAGCTGTTACTATAGAATTACTGCTGCATGCTGAAACTATGAACTGTACATGTTATGCAACATAGGCTAGCTTCAGCCAATCAGAATCCTTGCTGAACCCCTTTGAGGGCAGCTTTAATACTGTCTGCGTTTAATATTTGCTGTATAGTTGTAAAATGACTGTCACTAACCACGTGCTGACTGCTGCAGAAAAGCTCCATTATTTTTTCATTGCAGATGTCCATGCTTGGGGACATTTAAAGTTGGATCAGGTATCATGGTCGAGCAAGGTTACTGTGCTTATATAGTATATCGTGATCAACGCTTCAAATGTACGGTTTGGTATTTTTATGCTAGCAGCAGATTGCTGCAGTCACATGTATATCTCTCCCTGCATGCTAACAGGACAAAATAGAAGCTGGCTGTATTCTGGATTTCATTTAGCAATTTGGGTCACAGTGATAATTAGCTTTGTGGCTGAGTTTACATTTCATTGTCTTAGACTAGAGATAAATTCATTTTGCTTCACTTATCATTTCATTTTTCACCTGCTCATACTTGTACAGTAGTGTGTAATGCAATGCATAGAGGTAAGAGGGGTATACCAAGCTCGAGCATTTAACTGAATTTAATAGTGCTTGCATATAAGAATGCATTGTAACATCTGGGTGGTACAGTAAGACTTTAGAATAGAAAATTTGTCATCAATTCTGGCTGATAATTTTTAATCACCTCGTAATGTTATAAAAGTTGTCCACTTGAAATGATCATATTTAGATGTTCAACACTATTTGTATTAAGACCCTGAATAATATAGCTTGTCTTTTATTCGTTCATAATGACTCTGATAAATCCTTCGATAATTCAATCACAGAAAGAGAAATTTCCCACCATAAAATAAGGGGTGATCAAATTTATTAGAAGAGGCGGTTTAGTTGACAAAATTATCCAAAATCATGCAGATCAAATTTTATCCATAAAATTGGGGTGATTGAATTCTAAATGGGTGATTGAATTCTAATAGGGTGATTGAATTCTAATAGGGTGGTTGAATTATTAGAGGATTTACCATAGCTTTCAGCTTGGGGCCAAATAAACTTGAAGATATTATTTAATATGTACATGTTACACTATCATCGAAATGCTTTGTAATGTCACAGTTATCTCCCCTAATATCCGATCCTTGACGTTTATATTCTCCACATTTGTTCTCCATAATTATATAAATATATATATATATTTACAACATGTACAGTGTTTTTATTGTATACAACGATTGGCAACTCTGTGTTATATCCCAGTGTCATTCCTAAATGTAGTATAAATTTCATTATTACGTGTGTTGCGAATGTTCAAGCATAATTAATCTGTTGTTTCTAGAAAAGGTTGTTTTCTATTTCTGGTGATGCGTAATTGTTGTGATAGTACCAGAAGAACAAATCCAGTCGAATAGTACATGGCATTGTATGATAAGTTAATATCCTTCTCGGTTTTCCAGTTTAAATTTGAAACTATACTGATTGATTTGTGCATTGACACATTGCACGATGTGAGCTTTGTGCATAATTTATGGTCAATCTAATTAAAATTAAATCTTATCTGCTCCCCCATTTGGATATGTCGCTTGCAGGATCTAACCGGCTTGCTGTAACGCGAGTGTCAACTAATCCCGATAACTCTTCATAGTGCTTCGAAGGGAACATGATGGTAAGGGGCTTTTTAGTTGGCTCAGCCCAACCAGACGCTACACTGGTGGGATATCTGCTGATGTTGCCGCGCTCCTGCCAGTTAGGCGCCATAATGCGGGGTAGAAATATGGACTGGTCCTTGGCATAAACCTTGGGTTAAAGCGGAGACGATGACCATATCCCCCCTCCCCGACTGCAAGTAAAGTAGTTAAAATACGGCCGTGATGTCCTAAGACCATATTAAATATTCATGACCTGGGCGCTCTGCACACCAAATTCAATTGAAATCAGTAATATCCTACATAGCGACATATACCATTGGGAAGCATTGATAGGACATTATTTTTTAAGATTGAAGTTATGGTAAAAGCATTGGTGAATATGCATCAAATTCTCCTCCTGTCAAAGAAAGGACTATGCTAATACATTAATGAATAATATATCACTTATAAACTGAAAATATGTCATGTATCACAAGTTAGATATATTTGTTCATGCTGTTGCATAGGCAGAAACAAAATTTTGCGACACGGAAATATGTTCGAAGATCACAGCAGGGCATGTTTCTGTGTATAAGTCAATCTGTATTGTTTCAGACCGATATATATATATATTTTTCAATATCCTGGGAATCTAGGTTTTCTAGTGTTAATTTCCCAAACCCGAGTATAGTCTCCTTAAAATAGAAAACCTAGTCAATTTCTTCATTATTCATCTTGGAGGATGAAAGCTATGTACGTGTACATATAGTCCGTGTATGCGAGAGAAGCTCAAAATATTCCAATACTTCATTATTAGAGTAGAAAGATGCTATTTTGGAAGTGCAATAAATTTTATATGTATCGATATGTACAATAAGGAATAAATTAACAGTTATGTTAATATGTAGCAGAATCTGAGTAATTTCAAGATTGTTCAGCTCATCCTTAAAATTTCAAGGCTTGTGCAAGCATTTTGAAATGGTGTAAGGGAGTGTTAATAAATTTCGGAATAATGTACGCTTACTTTTCAATTTGCTTATTAATCAAAATAATATATAAATTTTGTGTCAAAGAATAAGAAAATAGGTCTATACTTAACATGTTTGGCTGATGAAATAGTGTTTCTGTAGGGGTTTACGCTCACCTCTCGAAATTTATTGTGAAGAATTTGAAGTCTGCATGTCAGTTTGAAATTTTGCATTTTAAGATTTTGAAATGCTTGAACAATTTTGAAATACTTGCCCATCTTGAAATTTTGCAAAATTTCAGTTTGCTGTTGTTCACAATATTTATAAATATATTAATAAGTGGGCGATGTAGGAGATCTTCACCTATCCTGATAGCTTTTACAGGTTTTGTATGTCACCAATGATCCATGACTTCCTGTAGGACCATCACATCTCTGTGGACATTTTATCACTTTTGTCTCACAATGAGGATGAAATGTCATCAGATCTAAAGTATTCACATAATTGTAAAAATAATAGTAATCTTCTAGAGCATTGTTACTTGTAAACAAGGACAGAAAGAGGGTTTTTTTTTCATGTAAAGGTATTATAATAGGCCTTACAAATTAATAATTTGGCCAATTTTCACATTTCCAATTATTTCAGGTTTATATTTCTTTACAATATTTTATTGGCATTAATGACCATTCCATATAATATTTACAATTATGTATTAGGTTGATGGATCTCTATCGGATGTATCTGTATGTATTATTATGCCAGTATATGGTTCTGTTATTGCTTTCAAAAGCCTGTGTTCAAGTATATCAAATTAGACCTCATATTTTTTATTTACATTTAGCTCTATTATTTATTTTGCACAATAGATTTCTTGCCATTGCTGTATTGAAACTCATATTCATTTTGTAGATATATGGATCTAATCATGCGTTGTAGTTAAATAGTTTTCTAACGGTCTAGATAGCATTCTAGGTTGAATTGGCCACTTGATGAATGAAACAAAGAATTTGATAATTTATTTAGCTTAGTACTTATTGTGAATGCAAACATTTTGATCATGACTTTTGGTGTTGATTATCTCCTGATTTAAATATGAGTCAGACTACCAGCTCTTCTGATCGCCTTGTACATGTATTACAGGTATAATTCTTACTTTTGAATAGTAGCATCATAGATCTTCCTATGTTTATATACGGAGAAGAAAATGTTTTGCAGTCGCTTGTAAATATTCTCAGCTATAAACTACCAATTTTTTCAGTAATCTGAGCATATAAACCCTGTCTCTAAATAGAATAATTATATAAACATAATTTGAAGTTTATCTTATTTGGGTCATTTTGAACCTTCGCAAACCCCCCTAATTTGTATCTATATATAAGGACAAATTCTTGATCAAGATTTTTTTCTATCTGAAAACTTGTGCTCTGTTACTGTGAGAATAATATGTGTAATTTTATAGAATCTCAAAGCTTCCATGCTTTGGCAAACTGCCATGAAAAGTTATCTGAAATCTCCGATAAATTGTGGTCCATTATATTAGAGGAGATCGTAAATAGCATTTAATAATACGGTATCTCTGAATGATTGTCTAGTCACTAACCCAAATTTATCATTGAAACCATGTACCGTACATTACTGTCCAATTATGTGTTGTATTTGATATATTGATGTAAGATTCTGATATCTTTAAATCTTGTAACTTTGATGTTTTTGTAAGCGTATAACAGTCTAATATAAATAATCGGATCGAAGAACACTGGGGCGGTTGGATCCAACTTTAGGTATACACAGATGACATAACATGGTATGATCCACATCCACATAGTGCCCATGCTACCATGATGGAGTGCCCAAGTAAATTTATTCATCTGAAAGGAAATCATATCCACTGACCTGTCAGTTTAAAAATTAGCCACTGACCAGATGTCATTTTGGGGCAATGCTCAACCTATGACGCCGAGTTCATATATAGAAAAGCTGGAGGAAATACTCTTCGAAGTCCCCGAGGGGAAACCACATTGGGGAACCTCTGAAGTCAAAAACAATGATGGATAGGAAACATTTGAATTCAAAACAAGCAAAGGGGATGAAATCTACAACACACTACCGTACCTGGCACCTAATCCGATTGAATATGGGCATATTCGGAGAGGTCCGTAATCGTTATGGCTTATAAAATATCCGTCATGGCACGGATTTGATGGTTGAGTGATGACTAGGAATGTTGAACAATCCCTGGCATTTCTCAGAACTCTGTGCTTTAGACACTCTCTAATTGTTGATGTTCATAACCTAGGCATGTCATTAGATCCTTATACACCCCCCCTCCCCCCCCCAGTGTTTTTCAGGGTTGGATTTCAATCAGATTGTATCATAATACCGACGGTCACGGATGTACAAAGGGAAGCAACTTTACCAACGTCACGGCAGAGGGCGTGACTGCTTGGGGGTCAGATCGAAGATTGTTAACATGGTGGATCAAAGGAAATTGACGCAAAACGGTTTCCAGTTCGATAAATGGGCGGTCAAAATGAAACTAAAACAGATGTACTGCAGAGTGACTATCCTAACATATTGACAGACACACGAGGCGCTCTTGTTGTATGATGTAAGATATATATTTCTAGTCCAAATGAATTGAAGAATCTGGTATGTTCTTCTGTGACGTCGATCATTCGCTATGACGTTGCAACAATCCATATTGTGATGACGCCACTCGCGATACCATTGTTGGCGGTCCAAATAACAAACGTCACAAGAGAACGTCATAATACAAATGTATCAAAATGTATATATTCGTAGCATCGCAAGCTATCGTATGGCTGCAGGATAAATCTGACCCCCTCTGCACTCCGCCCTCTACCGGTATGTCAGCAAAGTTGTTCCCCTTTACGTATCCGTGACCGTCGGTATTTCAATGTTTGTGTACATAATTCTTCAAGAAAAAAAACTTGGCTTCAGTATTACTGCAATATGTTCTTGTTTACTATTGTATCACAAATGGAAAGCTTCCCTATTTTCACCTAGTCTAGTACTTTTAACTTGTATATGTGGAAAATAAGAATTGAATTTGATGAAAAAACATACTTTCTTGAAAGTCCAAGCTGACATTAGAGATGATATTACAGAGGATTTCATAATAGTTTACCAATATATCTTTAAGTGACAAGAAATTAAATGTCTGGACTGAATAAAAACATCACATGTAACTTTGCACCTCCTGTCTGAAGTTGCCAACTTCTAATAACATGTTTATTTCATTTGGTGTGTTTCTATGATTCTCATTGGCTGAATGGCTATTTGAAAACCCATCACCCAATCAAAGATCCGCATGACAGTCAAAATTAACTGGCAAATTTTCAACTTCTGACACAACAAATCTTCTGTTTCACACTTGTCACAGAAACAAGACGTGTTTGTATACATCACATCAGCCACAAACTGTAAACTATTGTGAAATCCCCTATTAAAAAAGATACTGTTTTGAGTGACTTACTGTAGACAAAGGTTTTGAGCTGATAGCATGGTTTTGACTAGACTGGATGAGTCTCTATTTCATATGTACTATTATTAATAATAAAATGATCTTAAATAAATAGAATGAGAAAAAAAAATGAAAAAAAAAATGGAAAAAATATTTTTAAAATAGAGACTGGACGATTCCATCTGGAGGCGTGGTTAGTCTGGACGATTGACATGTTTTTACCTTCGGTCACAATATTTGTATCAATTTCATTCTAACGGCATATTGTGACGTCTCGGCAGTAACGTCATTCGCATTGTTGAGGTCATGGTAGTAACGTCATTCTCATTGTTGACGTCACATGAACGCATTGCTTCCAGCGTGCGTGTATGAACGAACCAATCAAATCCTTTCAGTTGGGGGCGGGGTCAGAATACGGAGTTTTCATTGGTGACAAAAAATGCACAGTATATTGTGCATTTTTTCTTGCAAAGTTAGCTCCCTTGTGACGTTCCGTCCAGTCCCTGTTTCAAGCATTTCTTAATAGGCAGAGTTACTTCCTCTTGTTTCCCGTTTAAAATACATTATGAAACAGGGGCTGGATCCAGTCTAGGTTTTGACTGGCTAATACTCGTTCATTTGATTGGTTGACACTTGATTGAGTGGGTGTGATTGGCTAACAGTATACTGAATGGTTTTGATCAGCTTAAACCAGCAAGTA
Organism: Hanleya hanleyi; assembly: GCA_036873755.1. Classification (NCBI taxonomy): domain Eukaryota; kingdom Metazoa; phylum Mollusca; class Polyplacophora; order Lepidopleurida; family Hanleyidae; genus Hanleya; species Hanleya hanleyi. The sequence goes on along the minus strand of JAVTVY010036766.1, from coordinate 5,832 downwards.
AACCAAATTTACAGATTTGATTGGTTGATATATTGTTCACTGGGGAAGAAAATGATGAATGTGTTATCCTCAGAGAAAGTTGATGTGAAAATATATGTTGATATTCTAGTATTGAGCTAATACTTTCAGCTATGTATTACGTACAATGAGTAAAATATAACGAAAAGGTTTTTCGTTTTTCGAGAAAAGAATGCATCTGTTTGTTCTTTCCTGCAATGGAATGTTGAGTTTTAAATGAGCTACTGTTAAAAACAATTATATTTACTTATTTTTCATTGTACACATTTTGACTGATATCAAGTGCTGATCGACCTTTCAAATTATTTACTGTTTGTACAGGTTTCTTACAACTTTTTTGCTTCTTTTGTATAATTATTATTATTCTGTACCTTATGTTAGCATAGTGTACGTTAATTTGCTCAGGGTATCATTATACATGTATTTCGTTGCAGATTTTTCATAAAATAAATATTCCATTCTGTGCATTTCAATGTTTATTTGGGCTTTATTGTTTCTATACACGAGTAAATTGCTCCCAGCAATTTGTGAAATTTGTTCCATCAAAACTGTACAATCAACTATAGCAATTGCTGCATAAGAGGTTACATAATGAATTGCAAATACATATTACATGGCGGACGACATGAAGGTGAATAATTGGAATACAGTAGATTTAGTAATTGTAATTCATATTTCTGTATTTTCCCAGCTGAACATATTCAGCAATCTCTCAAGGTCAGGCCCATCATTTCTATTGAAGAGTTGGTCTGAATGTATATAATTTCAGTTTTATTGACATGTCTCTGCCCATTTTGAATTCACAGACCAATTTGCCTTTGGCCAAGGTTCGTATGCCAAGTTTCGGAGCATGCATTTTAACCCATAGGGGCTCATTACCATTGTTAATTGGCAATCTGATTAAAACTCGGTCTTAATAACCTCTCCTCTATCGGACATGTCGCTAATCAATTAGCAACATGTCCGACAGAGGAGCGATTATTAAGTCTGAGTTTTAATGAGATTGGTTAATTGGTTAATTAAAGGTTGGGGAGGTGGGGGGGGTCGAGCTAGGGTAGGGAATAAATCCATTTATTCTCTACCTCGACCTATAATCAACCTAATTAATCAATTAACAACGGTAATGAGTCCCTGTGGTTTAAGGATAGCTGTCGCCTTAGAGGGTCAGAATTGGTCATTTTTTTTTATTTCTTCATTCAAATATTCACTATTTCCTCTAACATTTGGTGAAAAAATGAAATCAAAATTATAAACAGAAGTGCTTCAATATTACGATTAAAAATTTAGTTTCCGAGGCACTGGAACAATTAAACAGAGTGCCTTAGCTTGGGCTTGGCTACTATTATTTTTGTCTGTTAAATTTTCCTTTCCAAAACTCATTTCCGCAGTATTATGGTGAGCTAATTATCTATTAGTCCTACTTATTTACATTAATCTACCCCTTTCTGATCAAAACCATGCAAACCTGTTTTTATTATAACAGTGACACTTCACTCAGACACCCGCCGTGAACTGATTTTCACAGGTGTGAACAATTCTCAGCTAAGTTTTAGCAAGTTTTTATACGCCCGCCAAAAGGCGGACGTATTATGTGATGGCGGTTTCAGAGGTCAAGGGTCACTGTTGCCTAAAATCAGGTAATCATTGATCGTTGACAGTTTTCTATCTACAGTTCTAATTTTTGATGAGTGAATGCCCTAGGGGGGAACGATGTGTTGCATACCAAATGTAGGTCAGAGGTCAAAGGTCAGTGTGACTGAAAAATCAGGAAATCATTAAAAATTTCTAAGTTTTTGTGAGTGGATTCAATAGGGGGAAATGAAGTGTCGCATACCAAAATATAGGTCAAGGTCAAAGGTCACTGTCCCCAAAATCAGGAAATTATTAAAAATAACATTTCTTTGTGTCGGTAGATACATTAGGGGGACACGATGTGCACATATCAAAATGTAGGTCACGGTCAAGGTCACTGTGACCCCAAAATCGTGAAATGGTTAAAAATCATGATTTTTTTAGCCCATTGAGAAATTACGGGTAGCCGTTTTGTCATGTACCAAACTTTAGATCCAGGTCAATAGTCAAGATCACTGTGACCCCAGAATCAAGGTCAACGTTCAGTGTGACCTAAAAATCAGGAAATCAATAAAAATTACTAATTTTTTATATGAGTGGATTCAATAGGGGGAAATGAAGTGTCGCATACCAAAAAAAAATAGGTCAAAGGTCACTGTGACCCCAAAATCAGGAAATTATTACAAATAACATTTTTTTTGTGTCAGTAGATACATTAGGGGGACACGATGTGTCACATACCAAATTGTAGGTCAAGGTCAAGGTCACTTTGACCCCAAAATCGTGAAGTTGTTAAAAATCATGATTTTTTGCGTCCATTGAAAAATTACGGGGAGACGGTTTATCATGTACCAAAATTTAGGTCAAGGTCAATAGTCAAGGTCACTGTGACCCCCAAAATCATGAGATTTATAAAAATCATGATTTTTTGTGTCCGTTGATACATTGAGGGAAGACGATGTGTCATGTACCAAAATTTAGGTCAAGGTCAAAGGTCAATGTTACTGTGACCCCAAGATCAGGAATTCATTACAAGTCACATTTTCATATGCCTCTCGAAGACGAGGTCATGTAATGCGATGTTGCGTTCTATCCATTCATCCATTAACATTTGTTGTCCATGCGATAACTCTAGTTTCAAGGTATGGATTGGTACCAAACTTTGAGTATACCTTACTCGCATGGCAAAGAGGAGCCATACATCAATTGATCAAAGGTCAAGGTCACAGTCGCCCAAAACTGAATCAAGTATAAGATGTGATATTTGTTACATTCTCAGAAGCATAAAATTGTAGACCATTTTTTTCTGGATTGCTAGCTACCGATTGGAATTAAGGTTATTAAACAAACTTGAAATTTGGATCAATATAATTCCAGATATACGGGCGTATATTGAATCCCCTTGGGCTCTTGTTAAAGTTTAAATTGGATTTAAACCACCTTGATGAACAAACTTAGTGTAATAGTTATCCAGAATAAACAGGAATTCGAGTAGGTCCCATTAGGCAGATTAAAAATGTATTTGACAATAGAATTCAAGCAAAAAATTTGGATTCATTCATCAGATGTATAGCTGGACACCTTTTGCCCGATTTCTAGCCTTTCATTTTTGTACAAAATCCGCGATTTAAACGTTTATTTCTCGAAAAGTATCCATGCTACACTTTTGAAATTTAGCATGCTTGTTACTTATAAGGTGATCTAGTAAATTTTACCTCACTTTTTGTAAGTTCGGATTAGTTTTTTAATTATTCAACCTTTAACACAAACGACCGTAAAATAGTACGTTTTTTTTCAATTTATTTTAGTAAAATAGCTGTAAAAACAAAACCAGGCAAAAATTTTAAGAAAATGAGATAAAGTTTACTAGTTCGAATTGTCTCCTATCAAGGTATACCATCAAAGTTGAAATAAGACCAACAGTTTTCATGAAATTTCAGTTGAAAAATGGACGCTATTTTCATTTTAATTTTTTTAAATCGGAATATTTTCTACACAGTAGCAGCGTCGGTTATACAAATCATATAGTTGGAATCCCTATGATTAATGCTTTCATAAAATATATAGTTTATTATGGTTATCTTGTATATTTATTGATACAGACGACAAATTGTCACGGGGGTGCAAAAACTGCCTCTAATGGGACAGCTATCCTTAAGTGTTGTGGGAGATATGCTTGGCCACTAAACCAGTTGACCGAATAAGATAATGGAAATTCTTATTGACTTTTTGAAATTCTGTTGTTTGACTAAAAAGAGTTCCTTGAATAATTCCTCTCTGTCAAAGTTTCTGAGAGTGCCATCAGTGCATGCAAGTGTTAACAAGAGTCAAGATTGGCTTCAGTATACATCCACGCAACAAACATTTTAATTATGCCTTCCTCTACCTAGCCTATAGTGATCCGCTTTGTCCATCCGTCTGTCTGTGTGTCCATTCGAATTTCTTGTCCGTGCAATATCTCGATTAATATTTGATGGACAGGATTGAAACTTGCATGAAATATGGCCAGTGCCTCGTAGTTGTGCAGCGTAGAGTTTTTCCCCCGAGTTTCGGTTATATTTTCAAGAGTTATGGCCCTTGGTTCCTGAAATCTCCCTGAATTGGGAATTGTCCGGGCTGGATCTTGGTTAATACTGTATGGACAATCATGCAATATGTGGTCAAGTCCCCATAGTTATGCAGCGTAAAGTTTGTCTGCGTTTTGGTTATATTTTCAAGAGTTATATGGCCCTTTGTTCTTCAAACCTTAGTGAATGGGATTTATATATTTGTGCATGCTGGATCTTGGTTCATATTGTATGGACAAGCATGAAATTTGCATGATATAAGGCCAGTGCCTTGTAGTTGTTGCAAAGTTGCAAAGTAAAGCGCTTTGTCCGTCTGTCCATCCGGGTTTCTTTGCAACGAATTATGGATTAAGAATACTGATCAGCGATACGGATTTGATATTTTTGGAACATCATGATGTCTTGCCGGCATCATTGAAAACTGTTGACCGCTTCTCTCTTGCAGGAAACAAGCCTATGTTTATGTATACTATGATTGTCTTTTTGAATTTGGTGCTAATGCTGTTATATGGAATATGGAATAGGTCTTTGGATTATGCACGCGGATATTCTCTAATGGACGACGGCTGACTTATGGATGACGGACTAGACGCTTGTAATCTTGTCTGTGCAATATCAACCAATACAGAACAGAACATTGGCAGGGCAGTGTCAGACTAAAGCGGAAGGGTGGGCATACAATCAATTTTGCATTTTGAAGTGTAAATAATAATTAGGTCTCTCAAAATACACCCTTGCCTTGGGAATTCAGTGACCCTTGATCTATTGACCTCAAAATCAACAGGGTGTTGCTTCTCTCTTGAATTCAAAGTATATCTGAAGGAGATTATTTTATAAGTGAACGTGTGTGTTCGAGAAATATCTAATCTCTCTTAAGATCCATGGCTTGGATCATGGTCTCGAGGTGGTCCCTGAGGAGGACGCATATTATGCTGCAATTGTTCACAGTCTCTTGCCAAAGTTTCATGAAAGCTTCTCCCAATGTAGGGTAGACATGTGAGTGAGAATGGTTGGTGGGCATTGTTTGTCGACGCAACTAGCCAGGTTAGTAGTGTATAGAGTGCACTTAAAGCCTTTTTTCACCCGGATGTAACTATGACGTCACAACTGGCTGGTTTTGTAACGAGGCTTTTGATTGGTTGAATTGTAAGTGTGAGGTTGAATTTGATTGGTTGAGGTGTCGTCCCTGTTGTAAAGCAAGATGGTGGGTGTCGGCCCTGTTGTAAAGCAAGATGGTGGGTGTCGGCCCTGTTGTAAAGCAAGATGGCGGCGTGGTTCGGTGATGTTCGGTACTGTTCGGTGTGGTTCGGAGCTGTTCGGAGAAGTTCGTGTGTGTTCGGGTGTGTTCGGGCCTGTTCGGGCATGGTGGAAAGCAAGATGTCGGTTGTCGGTGCTGTTGTAAAGCAAGATGGCGGTTGTCGTCCCTGTTGTAAAGCAAAATGGTGGCTGTGGGCCCTGTTGTAAAGCAAGATGTCGGAGTTGGTTCGTGAATGTTCGGGAATGGGTTGAAAAACATATAAAAGTAGGTGATTTTTAGTGAATGGGTTATAATCATTGGACTACTTTGGGAAGTTTTTTCACCACTGACCTGATTTGCCTGCCTGCCTGCCTGCCTGCCTGCCTGTCCAGCCAGCCTGCCTGACCCGTTCCAGCTCCTGCCTGACCCGTTCCAGTT
>JAVTVY010036765.1:0-16888 GCA_036873755.1 Hanleya hanleyi | reverse complement strand
GATGTAAAAAACGAATGGCATTTGGAAAGGTAGGCTTTCGTGTTTTTTGTTGAGAATGTTTTGAAATGACCGTGTTGAGCAGTTCTATTCCCAACTTGTCTTTTATTCTATGTCATAGAGGACAGGGTATGGTACATAATTGAAGACTGTAGTAACTCGGCTTGACATTATAGGGAATGTCTCTAATTGAGCCAAAGATGAAAGAGAAATACACTATAAAAAAAATATATATATATATTTATTACTTTTCATAATTTATTGAACAAATTATATGTAGACATCGACCATTCAATATCCCACAGGCCAGGCAACTGTGGATTGATACTGTTTCAGTGAGCCAAGTAGAGCTGAATCAATATATCTAGAGAGAAGTCTGAATCCAGTCATTTGCTTAATCAGTTATGGCTTATAAGTTAGCCATATCCAAAAATAGTAAGATGGGACATCCCATGTTTAAACATGGCCTAGACAACATTTGGTGGTATGATATATGCAAAATGTTAGTTACCATCATAATGAAAGTGTTGTCTCTTTTGACAGTATTTCAACAACATACTGTGGAAAATTTCCAGCTCGCCTGTGTGGCAGAACTTTGTTAGGTGATTCATGGCATTGAGAAGCCTTGTATTTGTCACAATTTTCTTCAAAGCAACAAAAGCTGGAGACTTGGGTTTCAGCCATTTTGTTGCTTTTTTGTCAGCTGTTGAGAGAGTTGGATGTGCACACTTGTGGAACTTTTTGTTTCCGGACCATTTGTGGTTGTTGGTCACATGGTGCAACACCGAGAGCCATTTTTCTCTGAAATTAAAATGAGAACTTGTTTTTATTCGGTATCTCACACAATACACAAAAAAACGTCCACTCAAAAGTTACATAATGATTATATTAGATGTACCAGTGACAAATATTATGTAAGCTAAATAACAAATGCTGATAAAAATCTATGTAAAGTCCTCATATTCTCGAGTTTCTATTGATTGTGGATGAACTACTTATATTGGCTGTAACTCACTACTTGACAAACCAGTCAATCTCAGCTGAGACAAAGCAACCTGTGACATATGTGTACAGTAGATTTTGTTCAGATCAACACCCCAGGGGGTGATCATGGGAATCTGCCATCTTTAGAAATTATTACATAACTCTAGCTGATTATAGATACCCTGAACACATAAGACAGCTTGATCTCTGAGGCTTAAGATACAGTTCTGGCTTAAAATGTATGCTAAACAGTGAAATGAGACTTTGGACATTTGTAGTTAAGATTAATTAGTTCTCTAACTACTGGAAGTGGTCACAAAGAGGTCCCACACTATCTGATTATTGTATATTCTAGACTGCTGGTTCAAAACCAGCAGACAACCATGACATAAGATGAAAGATACTTGTGTTTGTAAACCATATTTAGTATCCACAAAGTACACACTGTTCCTATTAATTTCTGAAGAATAATCTGCAACAATCTAATCCACTAGTTTAGGTGTGCTTGTCATGCAATACATTTCCACTACATTAAGTGATCAAGTGCTGTCAATTCAATGGCAGGGCAGAGACAAAAGTTGTCAAGTTTGGGAGTGCTTTAGAGAGTGGGGGAGGTGAACTCCCTCTCTCAGCATTGCCCCCCTCCTCCCCCTAAATATCTCTATACTGCATAAGTTCATGCTTTTTGCACCCTGGGATAAGATGCTCCCATGACTTCAAGTTGACAAAATTATTCAAAACTGTTAAAAACAAATGTAAATAAATGTAGTAAAGGTAGATTCAATGGTATTTTTCTTTTCTGTATCACCTATAAATCCACACTATCACCTACCGCAGAACTCTCCGCATGAAGCACATGCCCACCACAAATGATTTGAAATACTCTGTATCCAAGGAGCAAGGTCGGTACAGTCCTTCGTTTTGGCCTTGGCGGTGAGCTTCTTCACAATGCCTTTTGCAAGATGCCAGGTGTCAAATTGATGGTTCATCTGCATTTCAAGTGATAATAATACAATATCTTGCATACCATATAAATATATGAAATAGCATCATCTTTTGAAATACAATGGCAAGTAACATCATATCTGAGACTAGAAATGCAATGGAGAGTGTGATAGAATATTAGTGGTCAAACTTTGATATTCTCACTCTTCAGTGGTAACACACTCAATTCAATCTCCATTGCAATTTCAGTCAGCATGGTATGTGGAGGAGACTGACCAATAGTCCAAGAGAAAATGTTCGGAGAGTGATCAGGTGATGATCGAGAATGATCATTATCCTAAAAACAAAAGAAAAGGGGACAGAGGAAGGATGAGTTAGGCTTAGACGACACTACACTGAGCTGCCAATGTCACTGTATTTACTCAACCTGAATACAGCTAGCAGAATTTTTTTTATCACAGTTTAACATGTTTAATAACACTATAAAAAGCCATGATTTTCATTGAAAATGGAGACCTGTAAATTGTATAAATGTACCTGTTTGTAGTCCTTCTTCATCATGCTGGTGACCATGTTGTGACGATCAGTTGCCAGAACACCAACTTCCAATCCCCTGTCAGTGACCTCCTTTAGGCATCTCTTCAGACCTTCTGGTTCCATATGGTTAGAATTCTTGACCTGTTTAAAAAAAACACAGTTTTGTGAGCACTACATTAGAAATTAAGCATTCAAGAAGTGCCTACAGATCAGAATCAAAATGAATGCCCCCCCCCTCCCCCAATTAACTAAACAACACTTCCCAACATCTTTTCAGGGATTTCAGTTTTAATGCAATAGTATATTTTAGACAAGAGCTGTGTTAATTGCTATTCTCTTGGATAGTGATCACGATCTGCATTGACCAATGACTCCCCCAAACAAGAAGTTTCTAAATTTACTAAAGTAATTACCTCTGAAACCTGTACAAGCTTCATAGAAACTATCTTTCTTGTGCCAGATTTCCCATCCCCATCTGTATGCATGAGAGTGTAAGAGCCATATTTGGCAGTGTGGCCAGGACTGTCACAACGCCCATCTCCCGCAAGCACCACAGATCCTATTAGCTTAACTTCTTCTGTAGCCTTTCTTCTTTCCTCCTCCCAACATTCCTGTATCACTGGCAGAATGCTTTGTTTTTGTACTTTATTATACACAGTCTTCGAGAACAACAGGAGGTTCAGCATGTCAGCAAAAGCACTTATTTTGGAATAGGTGCTCCCACTAGTCAATATTGCAGCTGCAATGAGCAAATTGCCCATTGGCTGCTTCCTATCAAGAGGCTGGGAATGCCAGACATATGAGTGACCACTGTGGCAGGAAATCTTGAAACCGACCATCGAACCTCTCGTGAACTTGGAAGATTTTGTGACTGGACTGCCACATTCCTTACAGAATTTGTGAAGATCTTTCAGATTTTCCTCAAACACAATATACTTTTTCATTTTACAGGGGTCGAAAGTTCCAGACTTCTCTGCACTGCTTGATTCACTGCTGTCCGTTGATGGCAAATATTCCGCGAGTTGTTCTTCATCTGTTATCTCTCCACCAAACTTCGAGCGCGATGGTGACTGAATTGGAGAACTTGACTCTGACTCATCAATGAACACTTCCTGCTCGACAGTGCTGTTCCATGTAGTCTGAGTGGCACAAGAACGCAGAGGTCTATTTGCATAAGGGTGATCTCTCCCTGTTCGCCGCGGAGTACCATACAGAGATGATAGCTGAGGAATAGCAGACTGAAATAGAAAATTATAAAACTTCATTAGACAATGAGACTCTACACATACCAGTATTTGTGAGCTTGAAATGGGATTCACGGCAGCATAAACAGTGGTTTATGACAGAAAAATGATAAAAAAAAATGGTTTTTGAGTAAACTTACTACTCATGCCTCAAAAAGAGTATGATAAAAAAATGTAACCTACTTAAACAGAAACTAAAATTAGAAAATTTTGGTATCTCGCTGGCAGATTGACCAAAATGAGATGAGCTGTATTGTTCTGAAGGTTGAGATACCTGCTGTCTTGATACAGATGTGGGTGTCTGGGGGTGTACATGTGACTCTGGTTCGGTAAACACCGTGCCCTCTGTGCTCTCGTGTTCCAATTCGACCATTGCCCTAGTAACCGTTTCAGCAGCAGCTTTCCTCTTCTTGGCCCTAGAGGGGCCAATCTTCAAAACAACAAAAACGATATAATCAAATTTTATATTTCCAGGCAGAAAGCTCCAGACAGTAAAACTATTGAAGATTATTGCTTCATTTAACAAATGGAATAATCTTCGAAAGATTAATGATGTAAAAATTTAAATTCCTTTATGCTAGAGATAACTTACTATGAGAAATGGTTATATTACACTGTAACCCCCCCCCCCCCCCCAAACCCCTAAAACATATGGATAAAATCTCAATATCGTAATCTATTGGAAAATACCCAGTTTAAAGAATAAACAGTTCCAAATGAATTTACCAGTTTTGGAACTGCTGTAGTGCTACTATCGCTTGTAGATTCCCGACACACAGTTATCTCCTTCTGGGAGGACTCTGACAGTAACTGAAATTTAGGAAGAAACATCATGCTGCGTGCAGAAAAATATCAACACAAAATTGGTGGTTTGAGGAGGACATATGCATTTAGCTGTTTAGTACTGATAATAAGTCACAACACCTGTGATATTGAGATTTTGAATAAGGTGAAGCCTACCCCCCCCCCCGCACCTTCACTACCGGTACCTAATGTCTTTTTGTTTGCCATCACCCAGTCAACCAATGCATAACAAAACGTTAACTAAGGTGTAGAAATCATGCCACATCTCCAATTTGAGGGAGCACACATCCTCACACTTGATGAAGCAGCGCGGTGAAACTTAACATTGAGTTGAATAGAGCCATGTCAGAAAACTGTCAATAATTAAAAAACATCAAAGATAAAAGTCATGAAATTAAAGCATGGTTTAGGGAATAGGGACCGTTTTGACATACTAAAGGTTTTTGAACCACAGTTTATGATGAAATGTCTACCAAATTATGTGCTATCTAATCCCCTGTTAAGATTCACCTCGTTACTCCCCGCAGTGATCGGTGAATAAGGATCAGCCGTCTCGAATAGAGTTGATCCAGAAAGTACCCGCACATACCCTAAGAAACAGCAACAACTACCCACTCAAATGTATGTTGAAAACTGGACCCGCGGTAATCACCCAATTACGAAAATATGTTTCTTTTTGTGGACAGCCATAGGCCTAGATCACCAATAATATAAATAACTTGAACACAATACCTCCCCGATCTTTCTTTGCTGTTCTCGCTTTTCCAACCTGGCAACTGTTGACACTCGTTTTGATTTGTGAGCGTGACGATGCACAAACTCAGTTGGCACAGCGTCTTCTTTCAGCAATCTTTTCTGCGTTCCCTCGGGATGGATTCCATATTTTGCATAAGCATCTTCCTTAAAACAATTTGGTGAAAAGTGCGCGGAACAAAGTCTTGAGTTCTTCGTCGGTTTGAAGCCCTGTCGACTGATGTTATGTTCCCACTGCTTCAGCAAGTCGGGCTTACGCAATGGAAATCGGTGAAATGAGACGTCAATCGGAATATTGTTCGGCCTACTGTCACTGTCAGCCCTGTTAAAACACCCAAACGCCACGCATTGTGACATATTGACAGGGTATTTGTGAAATACTCGTACAAACACACAAACTTGTCTTCTAATTAATATCCCTGCATAAATACTCTCAGGTCGTTTCAGACACTGCGGGAATCTGAACTATACCGGCATGTTATTCTGTTTTAACAGCGAGAATCTTGGAGCCAAGTGACGTCACGCGCAGAGCGCACAAAATAATCCGAATTTTCTGATTGGCTCAAATTCAGCCTAAATTTAACAATGGCGGCGACTATGTCCTGTCGATTTGCAGCCTTTTTCGCGTCTTTCAGAGTTTTTATTTCAGTTGGAAAAAATCGCAAAAAATCACCGTTATGGTTTTTGGACACTGGGGGCATTACTCTTCCGCATGGAATATACTTTGACCATATGTTTTCTATTCCTTTAACATATCCCTGACCGGTAGCAGATTAACATATCATGCAGCTCATAGCATCATTCGCCCGAGACAATTTCCACATAGCTGGAATATATGTGCAACTTGGACATAGTACATGATTAGAAAAAAGTAAATGATAGAATAATAAATAAATGTATAAACATGCATTGTTATACCTTACTTCAGTTTACGAAATAAAAAATGGGGAATTGTATAACTGCACACAATGAAATTATAAGTTTATGGATAAGCTGATATTGTGATGGAGAACATTTACAATGCCATCCGATACCCTCCCATGTCATTTTGTTAAAATTCATTTCACAACTGAAGTAGGAGGCGCGGTTTCAAGAAGTTGGAACAAAACAAGGAGAAAAACTCGGATATCTAAATGACACAAAAATACACTCCAGGGTTTTATGGTCCGTCTCTTATCTGCACCGTGAGTAGTATACAAAGGCTAAATTGATGAGATAGCGCTTCACTGCGCATGCGCAGAACCTTGTGTGACGTCATAAGTGTGTTTGTGCGCATGCGTGATGTGTGGGAGGTGGGTACAAGATGGCCGCCAGTGTCATGTGTGGGAGGTGGGTACAAGATGGCCGCGAGTGTGAGTGAGTGCAAGATGTGGGAGGTGGGTACAAGATGGCCGCGAGTGTCATGATGTGGGAGGTGGGTACAAGATGGCCGCGAGTGTCATGATGTGGGAGGTGGGTACAAGATGGCCGCGAGTGTGAGTGAGATGTGGGAGGTGGGTACAAGATGGCCGCCAGTGTGAGTGAGATGTGGGAGGTGGGTACAAGATGGCCGCCGCCAGTGTGAGTGAGATGTGGGAGGTGGGTACAAGATGGCCGCCAGTGTGAGTGAGATGTGGGAGGTGGGTACAAGATGGCCGCCAGTGAGTGGAAGATGTGGGAGGTGGGTACAAGATGGCCGCCAGTGTCAGTGAGATGTGGGAGGTGGGTACAAGATGGCCGCGAGTAGTAAAATGTATAAAAGGAGTCGATTTTTAGGGAAAGGGTGTATTCAATCTGACTTACCTGACCTGACTTGATCAGCCAGCCAGCCAGCCAGCCAGCCCTCCTACCTGCCTAGCCGCTTGTAATAATACTTTTACACCGTAGCAGTTGCTCACCAGCCTGGAGCCCATAGTCATGGCGTCATTATCATTATTTTTAGTCAGGCTTGCAAAGTACCGTGTTCGTCTGATTGAAGAGATGCGGAATGTGGGTGAATTATGTGATTTCCTTATGCAGGAGGAAAACATACTACTGGAACAGCGCGCCGAAGAAATCATGGCGGAGAAAACGACTTCAGCCCAAAACACAGCCCTCATCGATGATGTACCGCAGTTTACCTACTATGGATGTCTAGCCTTCATGGCGGGATTGAGGATGGCGGGAAATGACGAACTAGCAGATCTACTTGAAGCCCACGATGACGACGTTATACAAGATGCTGATGTGTTAGTAATGGATACCACTACTAAACAGCGTACTACAGCTAGCAAACGTGCGTACACTACCCCAGAGGCGAGTACTACACCTGCCAAACGCGTTTCACGCTCCAAACGCCCCCGACTAACACCGTTAGTTATACCTGAGTCAGTAGTTGTACCCCAGCAAGTGCCTGTGAAACAAGAGGTAGAACTTCCTCTGTCTGTCCAGGAGATTAATAATCTGATCCAGCAAGCTTACCAGGCAGCCCACAGTGACATTTGGGAGCTCTCACCTTATTTGACAGTGAGTGTGAAAGACGCAGAATTGCATTTGAATGCGTCGGGCTTTGGCGACAAACCCGGTAAGCATATTGCCCTGACCTTAGAGAACTGGCAAAAACTGCAGACCCTTGATTACGCCATCGATGCAGTTATTCGCGACGACGGGCGTGATGAAGCGAAATTTCATGTGGGTGACGACATTTATGTGAGCTGTGCTTATTACAACGATGAGCTGCTCGTTCATATTCGTAAATGGCGTATGCAGTTAGATACGCAACAGCTCGTACCTTGTCCTCAGGGTGTCACTTTCAAATTAACAGCCTGGCGGAAGTTACAGAGTCTCGCAAGTTCCATTGGTTCAGCTCTGGTCTACCAGGTGTCTCACTATATTTACCTGAAGTACATCGATACAGTCTTGCAGCTCATCAGACCTAAAATTCCACAGCACACTCCAGTACCTTCATACGCAATGATCACTGAAGCACTGGAGGCCGTGACGGAGACGGAAATTGCCCTGGGAGTTGAAGCGGGTTGCCTGTCCAAAATTCCACGTGAAGAAATTATAACATACATTTACGTGCACCAAGGACGGAAAGCTGATGATGAATTCAAACGAGTCTTGATGGCGAACTATTGAGAACAAGTGTTGAACAGAACATTTATTACCATACACCTTCATTGAAGTGGCTTGAGAGCGTATAATTGTTATTAAAATTTCAGAGTTTTTTTACTGTTAATTGTATTAAAAACATTCAATATATGATGAATTTAAACAAGTCTTGATGGTCAACTATTGAGAACAAGTGTTGAACAGAACATTTATTACCATACACCTTCATTGAAGTGGTTTGAGAGCGTATAATTGTATTAAAAACATTCAATATTCAGATATAATTGTATTAAATTCAATACCCTTGTGAATACGTTCATTCTATTTGTGTTAATAAAAAATAGTAGACGAAAATTACAAAAAATGTTTAGTGTTCATTCTTTTGTTCCCTAGTTCCAATACGTGTATTTTCATACCTTTAGGCCGTCGCGCATGCGCAGAATCACCCTAATTCAACCTTCCACCCAGTCCATTAGATAGCCCTTCAACCTTATCAAAAGTATCACAAAAAGTATCACGTCACTATGAATATCTAGCTGAGATTTCTCTTCTATATCGCCCCATTATAACCTTATCAAAAGTATCACGTACCAATGAATATCTAGCAGAAAAAAATTTTTTGGCTATCCCCAGCTCCAAAAAGGCTATTTTTATACCCCTTCACTGCCGCGCATGCGCAGAAGGGTGATAGTTCAATCCCATACCCAGTGCATCAGATGCCCCTTCACCTAAGCTTCAATTTGATACCTCACTCGTCCCCATTGGCCCATTAGGGGCTTCCCTAGATTGGCTATTCCATCAACCTTCCCTCCTCCCGACCCCGCCCCCTTTTTCCCTGCCTTGTTTTCAATATTTAATTGTTAAAAAACATAGAAAATGAAAAAGTTTTTTTTGGGTTCCATTTTAATCTTTTTTTCCTTGTTTTTAAAATAAAAAAAAAAAATTTGGCCATGCCATCAACCTTCCCTCCCCCCTTGTCCCCCCCTTCCAATTCCCCTTTTTCCGTTTTTTCAATATTTAATTGTTAAAAAATTGAAAAAATTGAATTTTTTTTCTTTGGGGATAACAATGATGGGGTCTGATGTTAATTTTTGTGCTTTTTAGAAGTTTCCTCTCCCGGGGAAGATGGTTGGCCCTGAAAAGGGCCGTTAGTGTTACACCACCACACTTACGCACGGTAGATTTTCTTTATCCCTCCTACATGTTTCCGGCAAATTGGACATTTTATTTTGAGATGGTTCTCACCGGCCTCAGTGCAATGACACATGTCTCCTACACACGTCAGTGTCACCCAACAACCCGCACATAGGCATAAATGACCGCATGGCAAAACAGCAAACTCGCTTTCGTCATCTGTACATATGCTACAGCGTGATATTTTCTTCTCTTTATCCAGTTGTTCGTATTGTCTGTGAATCTCCTCGTCCATTTTAATCATGTCTTCTTTCAGTCCATTAATCAAGTTGTTCAGGCGGGTTACCTGGGCTTCACACCCAGAGCATTGTTGTGGCGGAGTTTCGGCGGTAGTTGAAATCATTGGAATTTCACCAGGCGTTGTCGTTGGCCCACGTCTACTATTTAACCATGGCAGTTCATCTTGTAGTTCCCCATCAGTTGTGTCATCATCATCGGGTTCTTGTATGGTCTCCATCGTGCTTATTTCTTCGTCATGTGCATCCCTTAGTCTTTCCAATTGTGCATTTTCTTCGACAGTTCGCCGGAGTTGTTCTAATTCTTCTGTACTGCGTGTTAAGATGGTTGTTTCGTCTTCCAATTCCCTTTGAAAACTGGTGGTTACCATCATTCCATCATTTTCCTGAACGCTAACCAGCTCTCTGTGTTCTGTAGCAGCATTTCTCGGGTCCCTAACGGGGTGTTGTGTAAACAGCGCACGTCTTGTTGAATTCATGATTGTATGGGTGAATAAATGTCACAATATACACGTATTTATACTTTTAGTGGGCTGTGGGAGGTGGGTACAAGATGGCCGCGAGTGTGAGTGAGTGCAAGATGTGGGAGGTGGGTACAAGATGGCCGCGAGTGTCATGATGTGGGAGGTGGGTACAAGATGGCCGCCAAGTGTCAGTGAGTACAAGATATGCATGGCCGCCAAGTGTGATTGAGTGCAAGCTATGCTCACTGTATATGAGTGTGCTTTGTTATCATTGTTCAAGCATAAAAATTTCCTATTTTTTTCCATAAATCCGTTACAATTTTCTCGGAATTATGATAAGACTAATCCATAGTGTACACGTATTTTTTTTTAGCCAGGAAAATTAAATTATTTCCAATGTACCTGGGTTTTACACTACCGTACACTAACTTTATGATTTTTAAAATGCCTAAAAATTAATAAAATAACCATATATTCTAGCGTTAGGTTGTTAAATTTTTAAATATAACACTAATGAATTGCCTGAGTTTAACTTGTAATAAAATTTACAGGTGCCCTGACATTTATTGTAAAATGAAAAGCTGTTTATAATTGTTAAACAAACACAAATATATTTTTTCTTCAGCAGCGTAGCACACGATACAACCAGAGTGTTTTCGCTGCGCGTGCGCGCGTGTCTTACACTATAAATACCACATTTTTTAATTATTCACAATTAATCTGAGTGCTCAGTCATGGATTCACCCTTGGCTCAACTCATGGATATTGACAACACATCAGATTTGTTCACAAATCATGATAATCAAGTACAACGCTTCGACAGTATCATGAATTTGGTACACGATGAACCCCCATTAGATGATATAATCAACCACTTATTCTCACCTTTACCTGAACCCCAGAACTACCCTGCACCAACTCATTGTCAACATCCTCCAGAAACATCGCCGCTGGATAATTTCTTCGCCTTGACAACAACCACACCGGATGTTACTCCAGATGTATACCAAAGTTTTGATGATATAGACGAGATGTTACAAACCATGTTAAAACCCCCAGAACCAGAGACGACAGAAGATGGAACCGATTCAAATGCCTCCTATGATTCCGGAGAAGAACAACAACAAGCACCAGATGACAAGGCCAAGAACAGGGGAGAAGAAACACAGAAAAAAGATTTAAGAAGGCTGAGGCCAGACGCCGGAGAAAAGAGAAAAGATACCAGATTGAGGAGAAATAGGCCACATAAAGACAGGAAAAACAGAAAAGATGTGAGAACAAAGAGGCTAAGAGACAGGAAAATAAGCCCAGAAAAACAAATCCAAGACGAAATCAATTATGTATGGACATTAACAACAACAACAGTCGGACGGACCACAGAACGTCAAAGAGATTTGTATATCCATTGTGTAGAATGCGCGAATCCATTTTCCAAATTCGCTATATTCCCTTGTGGGCACCAGGGTATGTGTGAAAGCTGCATCAACCACCACGCTAAGATACCATCGTGTGCAGAGGCGAATAAACCGATAGTTTGTCAATTGCTTCCTTTGACGTGTCCTGTGTGCGCTCAGAGAAGAAGACAACAGACCTTGTCAACAACGATGTAATATGGCTATATTACATATTCCAACGGTTTTTTTAAAAACCACCCAGCTGTTCCGAAAGGGGGACTTCTAGCAAAGCACAAAATAATTTAACACGAGAATCACACCCCTGTGTTCGTTCAAAATATATAAAGTCCATTATACCCTTGGACTGTCATATTAAATTAATTAATTAATGAATGGGAAAAAACAAAATAAATCCTGTGTGTATATAGAGATTTGTCCTGATAAGGACATTTGATATTTGGGCAGGGATTGTTTATTTGCGTGAATGCAGTTTTAAAAAAAGAGAGGAAAATGTGGGACAATCTGTGCTTTCAAATTCATGTGCTATTATTTAGAAGTTCTCTTTCGGAGAAATTTATATTTTTACGTGTTTGTTTCACGTGCCCTAACAAGGGCATTTATTATTTTTACGTGTTTTATTCACGGGAAGTAGCTTACATTCCATCTGCCGGGAAATAGCCGTACGCCGTTCTCTTCCCTACATACAACACATCGACGTCCTCAAAATTTGGAATGTTGTTCAAAAAATTTGCAGCCGCTATGGTGGTGGTGGAGATCGTAGATGGTGGTGGTGGCGGCGAGGGTATGTTTACTGGCATGTCTTCTAGCGGGAACGGTTTCTCTCCCTCCCCCTCCTCCTCTACCTGGAACGTAGGTGGTGGTGACGGCGTTTTCGATAACGTTGTTGTTAACGCCGGAGGGGAAGGAGGGGTAGGGTTCACCGCTTTCCCCATCACTTTGCTCAGTGTGTTGAACCAATTCTGCTCATTCATGGTTGAATGAGCCGCCGTCAATACTTCTCTCACATTCTCCGCCATTCTTCTTTCTCGTCTGGTTGACTGTAAATGTCCGTCTTCATCATTCCTGACCGCTTCCTCCCAGCTTCTCAACTCCCGTAGCCAGAACGTTTTTATCGCTCTTAGCATTTCTCCCCTCTGCCGTCTTGATATATGCTTTCGTACGCCGCTCATCTTGCTCTCTGTTCTCTTCTCTGGTGAAAAAATATTTTATGATAGAGCGTTGGCAGCGGGTGGCAGTATATATGTACTTCGCGCGGACCTCCGCGAAATCGTTCATGGAGAAAATTAAAAAAGATTTGGCGTGTGTTTCTTTGAATTTATAAAAGGTGTATCATTTTACAATCAGCATTAGTCCCCGTAGAATTTTTAGTTCTAATTCATCGCACATAAATGAGGCACTCGTATTAAAAATTTCAGCCGTATAGTCCCTTGTTTACGTCATAATTTTTAATTTTTAGTGGGTTTTCGAGCCGTCACGAAAATACAGAAAATCCGACACATTAAAAAATAATTAATTTTCTTCGTTAAAAATAGAGCAAGTCGATCCCATATTATTCGATACGAATACCCTGAAAATTGCAGTTCGTTTCGTTCATGAGAACTATAGAAAAATTAACAAAACA
Source organism: Hanleya hanleyi (assembly GCA_036873755.1). Classification (NCBI taxonomy): domain Eukaryota; kingdom Metazoa; phylum Mollusca; class Polyplacophora; order Lepidopleurida; family Hanleyidae; genus Hanleya; species Hanleya hanleyi. The sequence goes on along the minus strand of JAVTVY010036765.1, from coordinate 3,622 downwards.
CAGCCTTTATTTACGATGAAAAAACACAAGCGATACCGTTTTTCCAAAGTCACGCGCTGTATAAGAACAGCTCTAGTCGTTGCGTATTATTAATACTAGCCAACGCTACAAAAGCGCGGACTGCATGCAGAGCAGTCTAGAGCTACTCTATAAGTTTCGTATGAAATCATTTCGTTGAAAACACCGTTTGTCATTGCAGAGTAGTGCCCCCTTATTCCATTAGGGAGCCAAGAGTTATCCTTTTATTCGCTCCTGATTTGACTATTTTTTACAGCGGCGGTAGGCCTTGTTTGGTAATCATAACCGAGGCTAATCATTATAATATTTTATTTTTATTCTCGTAGGAGTCCAGACTATTAATTGATGTACTCGGGCAGCGTGTAAAAATTAATTGCAGTATTTAATTAAATTTCCCAGGGTATTTTTTTCTGAAAAAAAATAAGCCCAGACCAGATAGGGTTAATAATGAAAAATAGAATCTATCGCTCTATATATGTGTGTCGGGCAAGTATTTGAGTCATTCTTCATGATGGCCTCGCCGGGTAAAGAGCTGGCGTTCTTTCAAGTCACGTCTAAGGTCTTGCTTATTGTATACGAACATGAATTACACCTGATCGAAGAACACCCGATCGAGGTCAAATTAATTTTAACCCTGGCCGGGTGGACGCAATTTACACGGGTCTTACAAGCCCAAGAACCGGAAGTAGATTTTTTACCTGTCGGTGTGGGAGTGTACCTGCGAAGGTGTAGAGAGGATTCATTTTTCCCCCGATTAGAACAGTACGGGGGTGGCGGTATTGTACTTTGGCCAGCATTATGGGCGGGATTAAAAGCTATCATTGCCGAAGTGGACGATGCACTCTACCCGGAAGAAACCCAATCGATCATTACCCGTACGTTGACTCCGGGATGTACTATAATAATATACCCAGATCGCCTCGAGCTGATTGACGACGATTCGCGCTGCTGGTGTAGCCCGCAGCCCGCGCGTGTGACATTATCGCCCGAAGGGTGGACTACCTTGAAACGCGTGTTATTTGGTGATTTGGATGGACAGAGTATTTACCTGTATCAGGATGTATACATTTTTCGCGGCCCTTTTTTTGCCCGATTGATCTCTCTCAAACGAGACGGTGGATTTACGTTGGATCCCGATCTGTGGACGGCTTTACAACACATCGTTCCCGTGGTGGATAAAGTATTCTCTGCACCGTCACTCACAGAATAGGGCCTATAAATACCAGGGGAAGAGAGAGTGTGTATCATTTACCCTTGGACATTGAGAGAGCAAGCATGTCGCTATCACTACGTGCCATTTTGCCTCTTACACCGAGTCTGCGCCTATACGTGTATGCAGAAAAAATCAAACTGGTGCAAGACGATCTAGCTATTTACTGGACCCCCGCTGAAATGCTATGGAATCCGGTGACACTAGAGCGTGATGGGTGGAATAAGTTTAAACGGGTATTGCGCGGGGAATTGGATGGAGAGCTGATTCATCTGGATAATGCCATGTACGTCTATACCGTAGCACCCCACCGCATACGGATAGGTCGGTACAAAGATGCGCGCAGTATCACCCTAACTCTCTCTGTGTGGGCAGCCTTGAAGAAAATAATGCCTATTGTCGACCAATTAATGTCACCCGACGATCGAACACCTGAGCAATTAGCGTGGGTTCGGGCTATAGAAGAGGCGTTCGCTGAACCACATGAAAGACTACATAAGGCAGAATTTTGTTTCTGTAAACCTACAGCCGGGGAAGAAAAAAGGCCTATATGTAAACAATGCAGAGCGGCTAGAAGGTCAGTACCACCCTGGGAAGAGGTCGACTCACATGGGACGGGGGCGAACTCACCCCGGGAAGAAATCGACTCACCTGTGGCGAACGAAGAGATCGACTCACCTGTGACGGACGAAGGGAAAAAAGTGCATGATGCGGCAGTCGGAGAAAAGGGAGACGTCTATTAACAAAGTATTAACTGATTTGTATTACAAGCCGACCAGTGCAGCTGCCTATAGTGGTGTGGGGGCATTGACTCGAGCGACCCAAGGTATTAGTCGAAGTGAAGTTCGAGACTGGTTAAAAACTCAAGATACCTACAGTTTGCATCGAGCTGCCCGACGTCATTTTCGCCGGAACCGAGTCATCGTGGGAGGAATCGACGCGCAATGGCAGTCGGATTTGGTGGACATGAGTCGATTTGCACCTCAAAATGATGGATACCGGTACCTATTGACGTGTATTGATATTTTATCCAAATATGCCTGGGTCCTGCCCGTTCGTACCAAAACAGGAGAGAATCTTATAGCAGCATTCCAGCAGATTTTCAAGACAGGACGCAAACCTCTTTATTTACAAACAGATGAAGGCACAGAATTTCTCAACCGACCCTTTCAAGCCTTTCTTAAGAAAAAGAAGGTATTTTTCTTTCATACGTACAACGAGACGAAAGCTTCGGTGGTGGAACGTTTCAATCGTACGTTCAAAGGGCGTATGTATAAGTATTTTACAGCCAAGAATACCCGACGCTACCTGGATGTCTTACCTCAACTGGTGCAAGGCTACAATCGGGCTTATCATCGCAGTATCCAACGAGCGCCCCGGGATGTGACAGAACGCAACGAACATCAAGTACGTACTACGCTGTACTCATCATCCAGTCCACCCTTGACGGCCCCCCGTTACAAACGGGGAGATACGGTGCGGATCAGTAAAGTGAAAGGACAATTTGAGAAAGGATATTTACCCAACTGGAGTGACGAACACTTTGTCATCGTACGCCATAAACCACGACAACCCCACGTCTATGAACTGGAAGATCTACAAGGCGAGAGACTGCAAGGCACGTTTTACGAGACAGAATTACAACCCATAGTGAAAACACCGAAAGATTACTACACGGTGGAAAAGATTTTGAAAACGGAACGTCGACGGGGCATCCCCTATCATTTCGTCAAATGGCAAGGATGGCCTCGTTCCTTTAATTCCTGGGTATCTGGCCGTGACATGAAACGCCTATAAATTCGAACTGCTAGTACCACCCGGCTTCAGTATAGATGGTGGTACCATGGATAGAGCACGGCTCCCCGTATTGTTACAATCTCGAAAAGGACAAGTGGGTACTCTCGTGTGTGTCATAGTGCTTGTGGGTACGCTATTTACAGGGGTGTTCTACGATTTGTCGACCGTGTTAGCCTTTTTGAACACGCCGCGTTCTCCATCATCATCATCACCCCCCATCACTTCGACGACCACGACACTGCCACCCAAGACGTCAAGAGTGCGCCACGTATCAACCCAGACGTTTCCATTCAACACGTCTACTACTACTACTCACCGACCATCTACTACTACTCCAGCCATCCCGTTACCTTTTACCCGCTACATCGAGCTATCCAAGACCACCTTCACGCCCCGTACTACTACTACTACGACTCCACTCCGTGATCTTCCATCAACCCTGAGCAGTGAACAGGAGCCTTCCACCTCATCACCCTCTAGTACCACCACCACCCACACGGTGCTCAACCTATTTGCAGTGGATCCCCGCGCATCACGCCCTTTACCCTCACAACGGTTTCCCTTCCAGTACTATCCTCTGCGCCATTCTCCGACAAC
>JAVTVY010036764.1:0-16677 GCA_036873755.1 Hanleya hanleyi | reverse complement strand
TAGTTGAAACAACCACCAAACCCTGGTCACCCCATCCAATGTATAGTATGGATGAACTGTTGCTTGAGAGACACATTATGTTGGTTAATCGAGAACCCATCAGTCTGAAAGTACTTGGACATGTTTTAATCATAACATGCTAAATAATGACATTTCAAATTCCATAAATGTATTGAAGGATTGCGACATACAAATCAATGTGTAAGAGCTTATGAAATATACAAATGCCACAGATGAACGAACTACCGGAAGTCTGACACAGGTGACATTTCAGTTAACCACTGTAGAAATCAGAATGCTGAATATTCCAGTAACATATATATCAGTCCAACACAAAGACAATGTTGGTCCATACAATCCAACATTTAAGTCAGCAAGATGCACATGTAAGATAGCGTTGCAGCATAACACAAGATAAGGTTGTTACATGTTACATTTCAGTCAGTCCAACATGAAGATAATGTTGGTACAATGCAACATTTCAGTCAGTCCTACACAAAGATAATGTTGGTTCACTGTAACCTTTCAGCCAGTCCAACACAATGGTAATGTTGGTTCATACAGTGTAACATTTCAGTCAGTCCAACACAAAGATAACGCTGGTAGAATGTAACATTTCAGTCAGCCCAACACACAAGATAATTTTGGTACAATGTAACATTTCAGTAAGCCCAACGAGAAGAGTGAGTGAGTGAGTGAATAGAATTTAACGTTGCTTTCAACAATATTTCAGCAATATCACGACGAACCAACTAAGCACCACCCAACCCAGTTGTCTTCCTGCTACTTCAAAGAAGAAATCCAACACAAAGATAATGTTGGTCAATACAACGTTACATTTCAGACAGTGCAATACAATGATAATGTTGGTACAATGTAACATTACAGTCAGTCCAACACAAAGATAATGTTGGTATAATGTAACATTTCAGTCACCCCAACACAAAGTTAATGTTGGTAAAATGTTACTGATAATGTTGGTACAGTGTAACATTTCAGTCAGCCCAACACGAAGATAATGTTGGTACAATGTAACATTTCAGTCAGCCCAACACGATGATAATGTTGGTACAATGTAACATTTCATTCAGTCCAACACAAAGATAATGTTGGTCAATACAATGTAACATTTCAGACAGTACAATACAAAAATAATGTTGGTACGATATTGTAACATTTCAGTCAGCCCAACACAAAGATAATGTTGGTAAAATGTTACTGATAATGTTGGTACAATGTAACATTTCAGTCAGTCCAACACGAAGATAATGTTGGTACAATGTAATATTTCAGTCAGCCCAACACGAAGATAATGTTGGTACAATGTAACATTTCAGTCAGTCCAACACAATGATAATGTTGATGCAATGTAACATTTCAGTCAGCCCAACACAAAGATAATGTTGGTGCAATGTAACATTTCAGTCAGCCCAACACAAAGATAATGTTGGTAAAATGATACTGATAATGTTGGTACAATGTAACATTTCAGTTAGCCCAACACGAAGATAATGTTGGTACAATGTAACATTTCAGTCAGCCCAACACGAAGATAATGTTGGTACAATGTAACATTTCAGTCAGTCCAACACAATGATAATGTTGGTGCAATGTAACATTTCAGTCAGCCCAACACGAAGATAATGTTGGTACAATGAAACATTTCAGTCAGCCCAACACGAAGATAATGTTGGTACAATGTAACATTTCAGTCAGCCCAACACAATGATAATGTTGGTGCAATGTAACATTTCAGTCAGCCCAACACAAAGATAATGTTGGTACAATGTAACATTTCAGTTGGCAAAACACAAAGATAATGTTGGTGCAATATAACATTTCAGTCAGCCCAACACAGATAATGTTGGTACAATGTAACATTTCAGTCAGCCCAACACAAAGATAATGTTGGTGCAATGTAACATTTCAGTCAGCCCAACACAAAGATAATGTTGGTACAATGTAACATTTCAGTCAGCCCAACACAAAGATAATGTTGGTCAATACAATGTAACATTTCAGACAGTACAATACAAAGATAATGTTGGTACAATGTAACATATACTGTTTTCTCCGAAAATGACATAAAAATTAGAGCTACTAATGTTCACTAAAGGAGATAAAAATCAGTATCTTTCACCAATAACCATTGTTTACATATCCACTGCACATTACACCGAACATAAATGTATGGGTATTAATTGTTCGCCTTGTTATAGGTCCTCTGTCAGCCGTATTAATACGGCTGAAAGATACTGATTTTTATCTCCTTTAGTGAACATTAGTAGTTCTAATTTTATGTCATTTTCGGAGAAAACAGTATATGTTACATTGTACCAACATTATCTTTGTATTGTACTGTCTGAAATGTTACATTGTATTGACCAACATTATCTTTGTGTTGGGCTGACTGAAATGTTACATTGTACCAACATTATCTTTGTGTTGGGCTGACTGAAATGTTACATTGTACCAACATTATCTTTGTGTTGGGCTGACTGAAATGTTACATTGTACCAACATTATCTATGTGTTGGGCTGACTGAAATGTTACATTGCACCAACATTATCTTCGTGTTTTGCCAACTGAAATGTTGCATTGTACCAACATTATCTTTGTGTTGGGCTGACTGAAATGTTACATTGCACCAACATTATCATTGTGTTGGGCTGACTGAAATGTTACATTGTACCAACATTATCTTCGTGTTGGGCTGACTGAAATGTTACATTGTACCAACATTATCTTCGTGTTGGGCTGACTGCAATGTTACATTGCACCAACATTATCATTGTGTTGGACTGACTGAAATGTTACATTGTACCAACATTATCTTCGTGTTGGGCTGACTGAAATGTTACATTGTACCAACATTATCTTCGTGTTGGGCTGACTGAAATGCTACATTGTACCAGCGTTATCTTTGTGTTGGACTGACTGAAATGTTACACTGTATGAACCAACATTACCATTGTGTTGGACTGGCTGAAAGGTTACATTGAACCAACATTATCTTTGTGTAGGACTGACTGAAATGTTGCATTGTACCAACATTATCTTCATGTTGGACTGACTGAAATGTAACATGTAATAACCTTATCTTGTGTTATGCTGCAACGCTATCTTACATGTGCATCTTGCTGACTTAAATGTTGGATTGTATGGACCAACATTGTCTTTGTGTTGGACTGATATATATGTTACTGGAATATTCAGCATTCTGATTTCTACAGTGGTTAACTGAAATGTTACCTGTGTCAGACTTCCGGTAGTTCGTTCATCTGAGGCATTTGTATATTTCATAAGCTCTTACACATTGATTTGTATGTCGCAATCCTTCAATACATTTATGGAATTTGAAATGTTCTTCTGTCATTATTTAGAATGTTATGATTAAAACATGTCCACGTACTTTCAGACTGATGGGTTCTCGATTAACCAACATAATGTGTCTCTCAAGCAACAGTTCATCCATACTATACATTGGATGGGGTGACCAGGGTTTGGTGGTTGTTTCAACTATGGAAAGTATGGTTCTGCCGCCAAATGTTCAAACATACCATACAATATTCGGTTATTTCAACCGTACAAATCTATGGTTACTGTGGCCATATAAAAAAGGTCCATTCTATCATGGTTGGACTGACCATGCATATCTGAACCAGAATATATATATATGGTTAGAGTGGCCATATGATTATTAGTAATGGTGACTAATATTTTCTGGGTTGTTTCAACCATGTAACAAGCCTGGGTCATTATGACCATGTTGAATCTGGTCAGTTCAACCATCCGAGTTCGACCACCGATATTCTGGTCCGTCGCGTCTGAACCAGAACATGTCTGGTCAGAAGCGACCATATATTTTTTGGTACATTCGATCAAATCCTTTTAACAGTGTATGCTGTATCAAACTGGTTCTGGTTATCGCTTATCTTCATATGTTTACAGAAAGAAATATGAGGTGTTTTCGCCTCAAAATTGGCGATTTTGTACGAATACATTACTTCACGGCCCTGTTATTCGAGAATGATGAGACACATTGTCTTGAAACCTTTCTGTGTATACAATACAATATTGTACTTCATGCCAACTGAAAAATTTCTTGTATATGCAACATTTTATTTTTGGCACTTCTACCGCACCTGTTCGGGGGCCATTTATCCATCTAAACATACAAGGTTCTTTCCAAACCAAAACAAAACTCCTACTATTCAAAGAAATACTTTGAAAAGTTGTAAAACCAGATTAAACCCTACAAAATCAACCAAATAGTATGAACATATACCATTTATTACAATGGAAAATCTATATATGCTAAGAGAGAACAGTGGAAGCCGTTAAACTGTACTATACCACAGACCGACAATTGTCTTAACCCAAATATTGTCTTGTGAAACTTCAAAACGTGTTGCTCTATACGGAAACGAAACACTCTGCTACTGCTAAATCAGAAAAGGTTGGTCGAATTGACAGAAACCTTTAAAAGCACTCGAAAACTATGAATGAAACAGATATTTCGTTCTCAAAAGGAGAAGACTTTCAATCATGCAGTTGAACAACCGTTGTTACATCAAATTTTTAAAAAAAACCTCTTTCCTACAATCGTTAGCCTTTCAATTCTCATCAACTATTTTTTTTGGTTTGAATCATTGAATTTACCGCTAGAATAGGACAAATATCAATGACGTTAAACCAAAGACTGCTCAGTTCCAGCTGAAAAGTATTAATTATTCAAACAGGATAGTCATAACGAGTATTAGTAAAAGGTAAATCCCATCGGTAAGTCAATGTATAGAACTGTACAAATAATTCGTAATTAGGTTGAAAAGATATGTTTAACGGTGATAATATGAACCAAGCGAAGTGTTCCAACAAATGGTTTTCCAAACCGCACTAAATGCGAATAATTTGGAATTGTGAACGGTATCCCGTAAACATCATTTAATGCCAGTCACGTCAGAGCCATTAATCGGAGAATCACACTAGCAAAACTTGAGCCGGAATGTTTCGGTTTCGTTAGCCCAGTCCGATAAACATCTCACTAGTGGGCAGTCCAACAATGTGCCCTAGTTTACTGTTCTTTTCTGACAGTCCACTAACTGCAGTTTAATACAGTCAACTCATAATATTGTATTAGATACGGTGACGTCACAGGGGTATTTTTCTCCCGCAGGAAAGTCTGTAGTACTACTGAATGGTGAAAACTTATACGGAGAAATCAAAGGAAAGGTTTTCGTGCATGGGTTCATTGTACGCACGTACACTCTTAGGAAAAAGGGTTCTAGGTAGAACCCTAAAGGGTTCTTCAGCTTATAGCTGTGGGAGAACCCTTTAGGGTTCTACGTAGAACCCTTTTTTATCAAATGGTTCTAGGTAGAACCCTTTTGAAAGGGTTCTATGTAGAACCCTTTTCTGTCATATGGTTCTAGGTAGAACCCTTTCACAAAGGTTCTAGGTAGAACCCTTTTTGGCATATGGGTCTAGGTAGAACCCTTTGAATGAAAGCATACACACCTTTTTATAGTTGGGTTCAAGCTTTAATATATTACACCGAACTAATGCACAAAATATTGTTTGAAATTGAAAGCAAGGAGAATAAGTTTTTCATGCATTCTAGTAGTCAAGGGCCAAATTCAGTAATATTCGTCAAGGTCTCCAATTATTTGAACGCTTCATAACACTTGAGATGCTAATTCCAAAACAATATTCCATTCATGTACAACTCTAATTTGTTTTACGCTGTGCAAAATTGTGCTCTTGAAGATGTTAGGAAAGAAAGTTCTGCACAATCGGAGATTTGGATTTTTGTCTAAACGAGTTGAAAGGCAGTCTAAGGTGATTAATTTATTAGAGACCTTACCATACACATGCATGAATCTGAATTTTACGTTGAAACCTTTCTTGAATATTGCCTTAGAAATACATAGTTTGGGGTGTGATATCTCCATGGCCCCAAGGATGATGAATAATTGAAAATACGACTGTTGATTTTGTTAGAGAAAAACATTTGTATTTATTGTGATATATCTGGTTCCATTCAAAAAGATAGGAGAGAAAATCATGACCAGCAAATCTGATAAAAGAACTTTCACTTTCTCTTCAGACAAGTCCTCTCTCTCTGGTTACCACTGTTCAATATCATATTAAATGAGAATGTACATGTTGCTTTCAGAGTGTTCAATATTATGCCTCACATCAACCATGCAGGTTAGTTTGACACAAAAAGTTTGAAATGTGTCCATTGTGAGGAGACCTGTCCATTCAGTCCATCAATGATGTATCAACCCTGCTTACTCTGATGGGCACTGGTGTGTTCACATTTAATAAGAAAACAAACTTTTCCAGGAAGAGCATGGTCTTTTTTTTAGTCCTTTGGGGTACTCTACATCAAACACATACTATAAGGCAAATATGGCACTCAGACCGAATGAAATATCCATGGTGGCGTCATCATTCAGCACCTGAATATCATCCAAGTAAATGGACATCTCTGCATTTAACGGATTTCCTTCTCTGCAATTTTGCAGGGCCATTACAGGAGTTGGAATTTGGAGAATCTGAAACAGATTAAAAATGCGATTGATTTGCAAGCCGATTTTATACCAGTGTCAAGAAGCTTAGACATGGAACAGTTAAACAGTGAAACCTGTATAAGCCGATCATTCTTAGGACCAGATATATATATATAGTCGATTTTGACAGAATTCTGGTTTATCAAGTTTCAAATACATGTTTACACTATACACAAGCGAACAATAAATTGTGTTCCTCTTTAATAAACTATAACTTCAGTAATACTGGATGGTGTTTCACTTTCACACATTCATATGTATATGAGTGAATTCACCTGGCAAATATTTAAAAAAAAAAGCTGAATGCTACGAATGCTAGATAGAATAATCAAGATGTGTCCTCTCCAAACATCCAGAGGCATATATAAAAGCGTAGATAGGAAACAAGCAAAACATGTACTGGCACATATGTTAGCTAGAAAGTTTTGTGAGTGTCAGATTCACACACTCACGTGTATGTGCTAGATTCACACAGAACATGTTAAGGCAGACATGTACTTTTGGGATACAGATGTTATAGCTAGAAAATTTTGTGTGTGTCAGCTTCACACACTCACGTGTATGTGCTAGACTTCAAACAGAAAATGTTAAGGCAGACATGTACTTTTGGGATACAGATTTTTGCTAGAAAGTTCTGTGTGTGTCAGCTTCACACACTCACCTGAATGTGCTAGACTTCACATAGAAAATGTTAAGGCAGACATGTACTTTCGGGATACAGATGTTAGCTAAAAGTTTCTGTGTGTGTCAGCTTCACACACTCACGTGTATGTGCTAGACTTCACACAGAAAATGTTAAGGCAGACATGTACGTTTGAGATACAGATGTTAGCTAGGAAGTTCTGTGTGTGTCAGCTTCACACACTCACGTGTATGTGCTAGACTTCACACAGAAAATGTTAAGGCAGACATGTACGTTTGAGATACAGATGTTAGCTAGAAAGTTATGTGTGTGTCAGCTTCACACACATTTGTGTGCTAGATTCACACAGAAAATGTTAAGGCAGACATGTACGTTTGGGATACAGATGTTGGCTAGAAAGTTCTGTGTGTGTCAGCTTCACACACTCACGTGTATGTGCTAGACTTCACAAAAAAAATGTTAAATCAGGAATGTACTTTTGGTATATAGATGCTAGCTAGAAAGTTCTGTGTGTGTCAGCTTCACACACTCACGTGTATGTGCTAGACTTCACACAGAAAATGTTAAGGCAGACATGTACGTTTGAGATACAGATGTTAGCTAGAAAGTTCTGTGTGTGTCAGCTTCACACACTCACGTGTATGTGCTGTACGTTTGAGATACAGATGTTAGCTAGAAAGTTCTGTGTGTGTCAGCTTCACACACTCACGTGTATGTGCTAGACTTCACACAGAAAATGTTAAAGCAGACATGTACGTTTGAGATACAGATGTTAGCTAGGAAGTTATGTGTGTCAGCTTCACACACTCACGTGTATGTGCTAGACTTCACACAAAAAATGTTAAGGTGGGCATGTACCTTTTATTCTCATACGCCAGCTTACATATGTTAATTTTCTTGAACCAATTTCACGAAAATGGTTGCACAAAACAAACTGGATTGCAATTTTCAATACAAACTAGCTAATTGTTGCTTTGATAAAATGCTTGAGACTCTTGATAAGTGAAGAACTAATTAGTAATAGACACAGAAAGTATTTATGGATGACGAGAGGCTAATAAACATGATAAATATCTGATCTGAGGCATTCATTTATCTTGCTGTGGCTAATGTGGTCAGAAAAAAAAGATTTAAAACTTACATGGCAATCTGACTTAACTGATCAAAGAGGACTTGAATCAGCATGGTCTTTATCTTAGTCCTCCGTGAGCACTTCAGCTCTCCATCTTCAGTTTGGAGAGCCATATTCACTAATGGTGGGAAGCTCAAGAGTCCATATGTCCTTGGATTCTCCTGCTCAGGTGATCTGAATAATAAATGTCGTTTCACATTGATTATAATACAGTAAACATAATTTGAAATTATACTTTCTGTTCAGTATTGTTCAAATAAAGTAGGGTCTGGGGTCATTTACCATGGTATGTACATGTCCTTGAAGCACTTTACCCAACTTTTATTCCAAACTCTTACAATTATGTTTTCTTAGGAGGGCTCTCATTAATACACATGTAGAAAAATATATTTCTCATAATTTGTGAGATTGGTTAGTTGTATAATTTTCAATGCAGTAATATAAGTCCCAAGAGATCAGTTCAGAAACACTGGTACTTTACTCATCTGACATGGCATCATTCTTCTTCAAGTTTTCTAAGGCGTCAAGAAAAATAGTTTGTTTTCGAATTGTTGGGAAGAGCCTCTCTGTCATCCTCTCAGTCATCCTGGAAAGTGTGGGGCCATCTATTTCATTCTCTGAAAACAGTACAGCAAAGGGGAAATCAAATTTGAGATCTGCACCTTCGTATGCATTTCATTCCCAACTAAAGGGTAGAAATACATTTCACCTAGAGTGGAGAATGAATTTCATGGCAGGCGAAATTTATTTTAACATGGGTGGAAATTACCCCAAAAATAAACAAATACTTAATTGATAAATAAATCCAATGGCAGTTATGAGCTACTAAACTGGTTCAATTTAAGGGCAATGCTGAATATCCAAAGTGCATTTCCGATAAAATTCAAATTTTTTGTACTTAAACAAATTGTCTTTAAACTCCCTCAATAACAACTGAAGTTGTACTTTTGATTATTTTTAAGTTATTCCACTCTATAAACCATGGCATAACTTGACATCATATACAAATTGATATGATGATCACGTAATTTGAAAATAAACATGATAATGAATATCTGAAATTTCCAATGATCTCGTCAATTCCTGTAATTATCCAGAAGAATTACTCGAGTATAATTAACGGCATGACAGACTTTTTCCTGGAACTTTTCAAAGTTCTCATTTTTCAACATTAATAGTTTCATTTTTCTGATTGGCTGTTTACCCGCATTTAAAGTGCTAAGCTAATTCAATTAACAGTAGAAAATATCAATTAACATTGTAATTTTGCAGTTAAATTATATTAGAATTAGCAAGTGAAGGCAAACATGTGTTAAAAGTATGGCTATGAGAAATTGAAATATATCACATTTCTATAGGATTGTTATTACTGACCTAGAGCTCTGGTGAAGATAAAATGAACACTAAAATAGATGAGTGACTGTATACATTGGACTGTAACGGTTAACTGTTATCTAAATCCCGGATGTAACCGAATCGAATCAGCAGGCCACTTGCCTGGGTCACTGGACACGTGGCACACAACTGACCACGGAAGGCCTACGCTGTCCGCCAGGCCTATTGTTCCTGGCGCGAGTTCTTTGTTCACCTCTTGTTGTTCTTTGAATAGTTTGACGCGGATGGTTGATCTCATTCAACAAAAAAAAAGTTTGAAAATTTAGGGGAGCGGGGTATATGAAAAAAATAATAAACGTTCGTACGGTATTCGTTAATTGAGAGATAGAATCCATGCGCCCCGATACACATGTTTTATAAGCTAGCACACATGTACCCACGGCATGCCGGCCACAAAACTCTCGGAATTGTATTTGTAAATTAACCCGAATTACTGATCAACTGACGACACCATAGTCATTATTTAGGATGTTTATAACTTCCGAAATTGACATACGTACCTATGACTGTTTCATGCAGTCTTGTTCCTGGATTAATCTGAAAACTCGGGAAGTGTCCAACGCTCGTTGACTGATCAAAAATGAGACTTCAAGATGGCGGGGAGATGTCACATGACAAATTCGTTTGCGCGAAAACAAAAATGCCCGGATTTGATCCCCGAGGATGAAAGGGTTCTACCCAGAACCCTCAAAACTCGCAAAGAACCCTTTAGCCCAAAAGGGTTCTACCTAGAACCATCAGTGTTCGTGAAGAACCCTTGAAGAACCCTTTTTTCTTAGCGTGTATATACACGTGGTTTGGTTTGGTTGTACAAACACTATTGTTCACGGTACCCAGACAGCACTGTTTACTTTTCGGAGGACTGAGCAAATTTACCCATAATCCGCAAAGATCAACATTAAACGGAATTTGAACTGTCGATTTATGTGGATACTCTGCATATGTGTGAACGATATGTGAACAATTATGAACTCGTGTATTTATTGCTTCGCCTTAAAATCATTGAAACATCATATTATGTCGAGAGTTCTATTTAAAAACATAAACAGCTGTCGGACATATCGGATTTCTTCCCGTCTAAAAGTAGATCTCGCACTAATATAAACCAGATGACGATATTTTCATATCCCGTGTGTGTATGCCTTTTAGGCCATACTTGCAATGTTCACACATGTGTGAGTCAGCCCATACAACTTGTTTAGTATATATAATTTACACCCTTCACTCTTAAATCGTAGATTGTTTTTCTTGTTTGACTGAATTATATCACACCGAGTACATGAACAGTATGTTGTTGGTTTGAAATACAGTCAATATATTACATAGAGAACGGTTCAGGCACAAACATACGCTGTTAATACTGTAATGTTTCACTTTGCCGCATCCGTAATGGTTGTAGCAACTTAAAGCGCCACCTGTTTAATAATCACCTGTCGGATACTACATCATGTGCATGTGGCTTCCGCGATGAGACAGCCAAACATTTCTTGCTTGATTGCCCCTCATTCACCGTTCCGCGTCAAAAAATGTTTGCAAACTTGTCTACCATCTGCAGTAATGTTCATTCAGTCCCATCTCACAATCTGCTTACGGGCGACAGCAATAAAACCGAGCAGGAAAATATAAATATACAAATTCACGTTGTCGCTTTTATTGAGGAAACAAAAAGAATGGATTAAGCTAGGCCGCGGTCTCCAACTTGTTCAATTCATATCATCTGGTGGCTAACTCGCACGGACACTGATCATAGCTGACGACACCCTGTTAGTATGCCTTTTACTTTTGTACTTCCTTCTATCAAGCTATTGTAATACCGAATTACAGCACTATAGCCGCAAGACGCTCATCAAGTATATACACCTACCGTATTACAATGGTTTCTGTAAAGAATAATTGTTATATATGTATTTGCAACCGCAACGTTTTCTGTCAATGCAATTTATTTTAGGAGACACACTAATGAGCTGCGCTCACTGTGCTCCAATTACTTTGTGTAATAAACGTTGTATAAACCAATGTTTCAGCTAGCATGACTGCCCGGTTATTGGACAGATCCTATTATTGCACTCCTAGATCCAGTGGGGCTATTTTCTGAGAATATTACATAACAACTGTAATACAAATTATAATTTACAGTTGAGTTACAAAGGCATGATATAAATTCCTTTTTACTCACGAAATTTGTGTACGTTTTACCTCGGTGCGGGTCGGAAACATTGTCGTAAAGAGCCATGGTCCATTTCCCCCGGCTATCGACCCACAGCTAGACCCTCTTTAAAACTGTTGTGGAAGTGTTATCTTTGAAGCAAAATCCCAAAATACACATCCTTAACTTCCAATATTTAAAGAAATCGAGGTAATTTTGTTGCGAGCAAGGATTAAATTGAAAGTTTAAATCGCGTGAAAAGCTCATTTTTTAATAAATTAGACGTATTTTACGCCCTTTTGGATAGAGTTCGGTGTAGTAGGCAGGCAAGAACCAGAATAAAAATCAATTCATTCCATTTATCTTTCAATTTCATACAGTTTAACCATCAATATATTTTGGTTCTGACTTGGTCGCCTGGTCGCCTTTTTGACACGAATGTGTTTACTAATTATATAGGGATACAATACTATATATGGATATTTGTTAGTCCAAGAGGTTAGACGCAGCGTTGAGCCCATAAATAAAGCTTTTTTCATCGTTGTGGGTTCGAGCCCCATTTCTGTAATTTATATGGTGATCCTATTTTCCACACATTTTATATTATTTCGGCATTTCCGCATCTAAAATATTATCAAAAAATAGGTTTTACGTGTATATTGTTGCCTGTAATTAATTGTATAAGATAATTAATTTCATGAGCATAGGATCATTTTATTCTTGTATTGCACGCCGGCTGTACAGTGAAAGTACCGTTAAACTCTTATAAATCACCGAAGAATGCTTGCAGATTACATTTTCCTGTATTATGTATGAACTATCTACAAATCGTAGAAGAACTAACTATTCAGTTCCGATGTTTTATTACTGTATGCACGCTAAAACTGTTCTCTGCCTGAGGCGAGAAGAAAATCATGCCAAGCCAGTAAAATTACTGTCTCCTTTTTCCCTGTTATATATGCGTTAGAAGGTTTTTTTTTATTTTTATTATTATTATTGTGCGCGCGCATTAGTCATTGTTTTAGGAGCCTCCATGCCCATAGCCGGACCATTTATGGTGATGCGTACGACAGGTCTGAGGTTACCTTTCACCATATTTTGTCGTTTACTGCCTGTTACCGTTTGCATATATGATGCGGTCATCGCGTGACTCAAGCTATCATAACTATGGGGCTTTCGGCGTAGTCTTCCAGTCTACGTCATAGTTCTCCTTCTGTTGGGGTGAACTTATTCTTATGTTTACCAGTTCACATACTAGACGTATCAGTTGTCGGTTGATTCTATATTCGTCGACCTGGATTGTAGCCATGCGTGATGTTACTGCCTTATAATAGCTACAGACAACCTTCACCTTGTACTCCAGTACACCATTGTGAAGCAGGATGCCTAACCAATACATCGACTTCTGATTCAGGACACCTAACTCATATACGGTTTCGTGATATAGGATGCCTAAAATCTTAACTACTGTCCGTCCTTGGTTGCAATAGAAAAAGATACGAAAAAGGGCACTAATCACCAAAACATTCTTATCCATCACACCGGTACACATTTTTTAAACATCTCATGAACACAGAATGAGTTTGGCACGTGTACGCTGTAGTCGATATTACCATTGTGCCAATAATTACATGTACTACACCGGTACATACCCGCAGCGTTTCATGTATGTGGTTAGAGAATGTACGAAACAAGTCCAACAAGCAGTCCACTCTCCGGTATATCTTGTTGTTTTATATCAGTGGGTTATATGTTTACCAAAGTAACTTACTTAAACCCGTTAGTATTATAATATTGAGCTACGGTGCGGGTATAATTTCGACATTCTAGCTACCTGTAATACTGTTATATAACTTACAGATAATAAAATCTCAACTTCATAACATAGTCAGCAACCATTAATACTACGAAATATGTCAGATGAAATACTTCGTTTTTGTATCTCATAATTTTCAGCTAACATTGGTTGCATTATCCAATGAGAATTGAATTTAGCAACCATCTCAGGCCAGTTCCTTTAAATACCCATTACAAAGACCGATTGGAACGATAAGAACTCGGAACATGTTGAATGGACCCTAAAGGATATTTTCAGATATTGTTATATTATGGAGCTATGCTAACTGAGTGTACAAAAATAAAGCAAAATAGAAAAAGTATGTATAAATCTATACAGATGCTGTCAGTAACACCGCACCGAAAATCTTATTTGATAGGCAATGTATCCGATAGGCGAAAGTACGTTCTAGTATCTGCTTGACCCTATACGTTTTGTCATACTTTGTATGTTTCAAAGTTGCACAAATAAACTTGATTGAATGATTGATTGTATCTTCATATGTGTTTCATATTTGACAAAAAGCATTTATTTGGTGGAGTATGACTCAAGATATCGAGACCTAATGAGATGACACAATTACTTCACGAGCTAATTGGTATTTATCATGGATCGATCAAACTGTATGGTTCTAACCATTTACACTGCGGTGGCTATTATATAGCTCTCAATGGCGATAACTGGCAAGGTCATTCATCTGTTTTCTGATTCATGCATATTAATCATACTATAGTATCTAGCATGCTATTTTTTTTCTTCTCTTAGGGCACGTCGTTCAACATGTCTAATTGACGGGACTCTTATTGCGGGGAACTGATAGAATGCGTATAGAATAAAAGACACCGAGAGGGCACGAGAACTAGAAAGTCAGACAGTTTTTGTCAAACTTGTGACATGAGTGAATAGTATACGTCTTCTGTATATTGAATTTGTTGAAACTGAAAATCTCGGATGGGATTTTCTGGTAAAGCGCCCCAAACGGTATATACAATGTGTTGTACGGTACGGATTAAAATTTACCGGCGATTAAGCCGTTTTATTATTACATAACACTTGGAGAGGAGGTGCCCCACATCGCTCCGGAGAAGCATGCATTCTCGTTGACGAATCGGCACATCTTTTTGTTTTCAAAGTTAAGAGGGAGCAATTTAGCTGCTGGGGCGACCATTAATTGTTAAAAATCTCTATTCCATAGCAAGTAAACTTTATCAGTATCAACGGCTAGATTACAAAAATAAAGCAAAGTTCTTTTTATTTGGGGTTAAAGCTGGAAAAAGTGCGATTTTTCGATCGGTTCCATGTCTTAATATGTAATAGAGGTGATAAATATTGACACAAAAGGAACAAGAAAATATAATTTGATTTACAGTATTAATATACCCCAAGAAAGCTTATTTACCATACTTTCTGATGATATCAACCGCTAAAAAAATAAATAGAGACAAATGTGATTTGACTGCGAAAATTCCGGTATCTGAAGCTTGCCCACACCTCTCTGATGAGAACTGTTACATGTATTATGCTTAATAGATGTTAAAATAACCTCAGTACCTCCTGATGATAAGACTATTGACAAGGTATTATTGTCTCCTTGTAAACCATACACCTACATTACTAAGCCCATTTAAGTGGCACATTATACCATTGGTTAACATAAATGAAGTAATATTGTCTCAGCTACTTTAATTATCATGAGTGGACATACATGTATACTTCGGAAAGAAAAATAAAATTAAAATCGCAACTACTTGGACAAAAACTACCTGCAAACCTGCATTTTTATTTGAGGCATCCACAAATGGTTTTCTTTATATTGCCAGTGCAATAGCTGGTGTATGATCTCTGCCCCTACAGGCAGTACAAACTTGACTTTTCAGTGGAATTTACATATTGTTATTTTCAGCATGAGAATAAATCATCAAAATAGCTTTAAAAATAATCAGTCGAATTATTACTGGTGGTTCAAATATCATCCATTGGTTATTCTACAAGTGCAAAACTACGGGTTGATAGAATCCAAAGGTCATTGTTCAATATTCAAATTCTCCAAACTTAAAAATTGGCAGGGAATATTTTCCCAGTTTTGACCTCTTCCTCATAGCGGGAGGTGTCTGGATTATTTTTGGAGGATTATTTCTGGAAAGCCCATTATTGGACGAACAGTGTGAGGAAAATAGTGGATTGATAATCGAAATAATGTACGGAAAACTATTTGGGACCAAAAGGGAGAAGTTGATAGCTTTGTTCCACACAAAAAAACTGCCCAGAAGCACTCGCAAATCTCCCATTCAAACACTTTTTTCTAATATATTCCGTCTGCCCATGCGCAGATCAACGTGATTTCACTAGAACTTCAACATGACATTCCACACGGCCAATTTGGAATACGGATGGTCCACCTTTGCCCCAAACTCCACCTGCGCACTGCAGAAAATACCTAATGCCCGATTACGCATGCGCAGAATGACGTTACTTCTAATAAAAACTACCCCACGAGAGCTTAAATATGACACTCCACACGGCCCATTCGGAATAAGGATGGCTCACCTAGACCCCAAAACACCCGTTACCCCTACTTGCAATTGCTTTTCGTCTACGACCCAATATACATATTTGTTTCTCATTACTCTATCCCACACGGTACAGTAACGGTCAATATATTCAACTTATCTAAAGCGAGACTTTTACGTCATGGGAACATAATAGAAACTACTACGCGTACAAATATGATCCATTTACACAATGCTAAAATTAGGAAATCCTCACAGCCCAATAGACGAAGGTCCAGGGGCCGCCTAGGGTCCAGGGGCCGCCGAGGACCCGGAAGCTCATAGGTCCCAGATCACCGGAGATGGTTTCTAAACGTTTTCTCGGAAATAAATCTGAACATAATGTGTACAGATTTATGGGTCTATTTTTCCGTTTGTTTCGTATTGATAAACGCGCAT
>JAVTVY010036763.1:0-157757 GCA_036873755.1 Hanleya hanleyi | reverse complement strand
TTTCCCTACCGGGCGTGTTACGATTTTGAGGCCCTGTTGGAGCCCATGGACATGTTTTCAGCGAAAACGCAGTGGACGCAGCGCCATATTCCTCTGAGTGTGAGTATTTCGAGCAACGTACCTGGCTATGACGCTGCACCGGTATGTTTCGTGTTCACGGGGGATTCCCATGAGTTGATCACCCGCATGATGGCGTATTTAGAGGAAGTCAGTGCGGCTAGTACAGAACTATTGGTGTCCAAGTTCCAGGACGTACTGGACCAACAGGACGATCGGATTCCTATACCGGGTGTAGCGTTTAGTGACGATGAAGAGTCCGAGTCCGAGTCGGAGCCGGAGTCGCAGCCCCTGCAGTCGCAGGATGTGCCTTTACCGAAACCGTATGCGGAGAAATTGAAAGTGCGCTTCCTACAATATCTAGGCCAGTTACCGGTGCTAGGTTTCAACTCGGGACGCTATGATTTGAACATGGTGAAGGAATTTCTTTACCCCTACTTGGCCCAGGCGAATAAGTCCGTCATCAAGAAGATCAATAATCATATGGCCCTGACTACCACATCACTCCATTTCCTGGATGTACGGAACTACTTAGCTCCTTATAGCTATGATCAGTGGGTGAAGGCGTATGACTGTGCACAAACCAAAGGGAGGTTCCCTTACACGTATATATCGACGCTCGACTGTTTGCAGGAAACACAGTTGCCACCCCGGGATGCGTTCTTTGATGATTTGAAGCAAGTGGAATGTCCCGAAGACACGTACCGGGAACTACAGCAGGTATGGCACGATGAACATATGCAGACCTTGCGAGATTTCCTGATATGGTATAATAATCTAGATGTGGTTCCTTTCCTGGAAGCGGCCGAGAAAATGGTTCAACTCTTTCGTCGTGAGATGCACGTCGATATCTTCAAGGAGTGCTTGAGTTTACCGGGTCTGGCGCTTCGCCATCTTTTTCAAGCGTGTCCTACGTACTTCTCGCTGATACAGCAAAAAGATGCAGACATGCATGATTGTCTAAAGCAGAACATTGTGGGTGGCCCGAGTCTTATTTTTCACCGTTACCACGAGAAGGACGTCACTACTCTCCCCAGTGGAAAACCCTGTGCTAAGATCATCGGTTTCGATGCCAATGCCTTGTACCTGTGGTCGCTGGCCCAACCTATGCCCAGTGGTCATTATACACGTTGGTTGGCGGAAGGTCGGCATTTTACACCGCAACGCACGCCCTACAAGCATCTGGCTGATCAGTGGTTGGATTGGGAAGCCTATCGACGGGGAATTACTATACGACACCAAACCAACGCCACAGAGAAGCGCATAGGAGATCGTCGACTCCACGTCGATGGGTTTGCCCTGGTGGGTAGGACACCGACCGTATTCCAATTTTACGGTTGCTATTGGCACGGTCACGGATGTCATTTCAGCGCTGGACGCTTCAACGAACGACGTGGAAAAACACAGGAAGAATTACGGGAAGAAGTGGTGGAGAACGGTGATTATGTGAAAGAGCGAGGATACCATCTGATCGAAAAGTGGGAGTGTGAATTTCACACCATGTGCCAGGCCCTGCCCCATTTACGACGTTTCCTAAAAGAGCGCGAGTACCCCTTGAGTCGTCGGCGACTCCTGAGTCTGCCACAGATGTTCGACGCCATTCGTTCGGGGGACCTCTACGGCTTTGTCGAATGTGATTTGCATGTTCCCGACACTCTCAAGCCTCTCTTCGCCCAGTGTCCTCCCATCTTTAAGAACACGCTGGTGGGTCGGGATGATATTGGGGACACCACGAGGGCCTATGCGGAGCAATACGAGTGTTTGCCTCAACCTCGACGGATGTTGATTGGTAGTATGTGGGCCGAGAAAATCTTGCTGGGCACTCCCTTACTGCAGTGGTACATGAACCACGGTTTGGAAATTACCCACATATACCAAGTGATACAGTACGTACCCCACGCCTGTTTTGCGGAGAATGCCGACATCGTGACGTCGGCCCGTCGTCAAGGTGATCAAGACCCGAGTCAGGCCATCATCGGTGAATCTTGGAAGTTGACGGGCAATGGTTACTATGGAAAAACGGTCACGAACCAGGATAAGCACGTGAACGTGAACATTTGTACTACTGCCCAAGCCCGCAAAAAAGTGAATTCTCCTCTGTTTCGATCCGTGGACGTCATTGATGACGACACCTATGAAGTCACTTCAGCCAAGAAGACTATCCGTTACAACCTACCCCTGCAGATTGGATGTATGGTATACCAGGTGGCCAAGCTGAGGATGCTGCAGTTTCTGTATGATTTTATGGGTGTGTATTTTAATCCATCAGACTGGCAACTCATGGAGATGGATACGGACTCGGCCTACATGGCCGTGTCTAATGCGGATTGGGAGTCCCTGGTGAAACCGGAGTTACGTACCCAGTATGAAGCGGAGCGGGACCAGTGGCTACCTCGACGTGACCATTACCAGTACGATAAGCGTACGCCGGGCCTCTTCAAGCTGGAGTGGAGTGGGGATGCTATGATTGGTCTCTCCTCCAAGACGTATTACTGTTACGGGGGAGATGAAAATAAGTTTAGCTGCAAAGGGGTGAGCCGGCGCGATCCCAACATCGACAAAGCCTTGTACTTGAACGTGCTGCAAAGCCAGGCCAGTGCGAGTGGCACTAACCGAGGATTTCGCGTGGTGGACCACCAGATGCGGACGTACATTCAGCAGCGAGACGCCTTTACTTTCTTTTACCCGAAACGGAAAGTGTTGGCCGATGGTGTGAGCACCACTTACTTGGACTTGTGAACAATGTCGAACTATAACTGTTGATACACGAGTTAAAAACTGTAAAAGTCAGGATGGCCGAGTGGTCTAAGGTGCCGGTATTAAGTGCTGGTCGGCGAAGAGCTGGCGTAGGTTCGAATCCTACTCCTGACAGAACTTTTTTGTACCTTAAACATACCACTACTATTCTATTTGTACCTATTCTATACATTCTTGTGGACTTAAATAAAAAAATAAGTCAAACCCCCATCATTTTTTGTGTTTTTTCATCAATTTTTATTCAACATCAATGAACGTCAGAACAACAATGTCATAACAATAACGTGATAAAAAAAAAACAAGTGGCCTGCGCGCAGTGCATTTAAGTTAACCAGAGAAATGGAGCATGCACATTAAAACGAGAGGCCGTCCAGTCATAGACGAGGACATCACGGTCTTCGGCTTGACAATAATCATCAAACATGTGTACGATGGTTGGCATAGAATGTCCTCTACTCCGGTGAGTGAGATAAAACACACAGTACTGGCCGCACACACTACTCAAGGGTCCTTGTAATCTTTGAGTATTCCAACGCCACATTGTAGTAGAGACGTCCATGAATTTCACCAAATCGGGATGTAGGGGTGCAAGTCCGTAGGAATCAAAGTAGTCGCCTTGGCCTAGGGTGTCCACGTACACAGCTACCCAATGTTCACCGGGTTGACACCCCGGGTCTGTATTCAGGATGTAGGCTGCTGGGGTGGTGGAGTGGGTGGGAAACACATTGCGTCGAAACACACCTCGAAAGGGGATCTTCGGATCTCGCTGGAGTATGCCTATCAGCTGTTCTGTATCCATGACTAGTTGGCGTAGTCACACAGCACGTTTCTTTGCTGATCCACGCTGATGACGTTATCAAACTCGGCGTAGCAAATCACGTTAATGGTCTGGGCTAGAGCGGCCGGTGGCGAAACGCAGTTCCAACCGTAGGTTTCCTTTCTTCAGCAAGGCCAGTTGATGATCGTGTTCCAAGGTGGGGGTGAGGTCGAAGGCGAACAACGTGTACCCACGGTAAAAGTCTCGTCGAGTGATGGTATTTCCTTCGTCCTGGTTGTTTTGTCCTGTGGCTGTATACAGGCTCAGGTAGCTGCGCACATAGTTTTGGTTACCAAAATCCGGTTGTAATGGTCGGGCTCGAATTTGATGGCCAGCCACGTGCAGTGCCAAAAAGTTCAGGTTGAAATGTTGAAAGGCGAACGGATTCTCATCCCACGCTCCATTGAAAGCGGTGTTGGTCACACACGCTATGGTAACACGTTTAGGGAGATCCCCTAGAAATAAATTTTCACGATTGGCCATCATCGTACCGGCTGGCACAGAGAACACCTTGGTCTGTACGCGTCGGATGAGGTACAGGGCTGGTTTCTTCGATAAGGCTTCCATGCGACTCACCAACACCCCCTGTTGCAAATCCACCGTACGCACAAACAGGGCTGCATCTTCTAGGATGATCTTGTAATTGGGGCCGCTCCATCGGCCATCAAGGCGAACGCAGGTGTGGAACGGATCAACTTGATCTTGATGGATACACCGTTCATCATATAGCGGTCTTGCAGGAACAGATCGGCGTGCAGTCGTCCCATCATATCGACGGACTTGCTATCGGCTGTCAAGTTTTTGCGCGCGGTCAACCCATTATTGGCAGCCAGCGTACTATTCATGGAGCCGGGTGTATCCTTGTAGTACAGCGCGGCTTGCAAGTGGGATTTTTTGGCATCTGCACCGTACGACAACAGCGTCTCCATGTAGGCTCGGTACGGGTACGTATCGGTCGACGTACTGATGAGTTTATCGCTCAGACTCATATCCACCTGTTGGAACAAGGAGTGCAGCCAAAGATTCACTGGGCCTACTACTGCATCATCCCCTAGGTCGGCCCCGGCTGTGTCCACTATTTTGGCTTTCACCTACAAGTAGGTGTGGGCTAAATCCAGGTAGGCTGTATCTTTGTTTTCAATGGTAAATTCCACAGGTCCCGTCCCCGTCAGGCTAGCCAGGGGTCGATGTTCTACCCAACGTCCTTCGGCTACACTGGTTTGGGTGGGTGGAATAGTCCACAAATCCAATTCACTGTTGGTAGACGGACACGACTCGGAGTGAATGAATGCCATTATGCGAAGATGTCTCTCCTACTACTACTCTTCTTCTTCTTCTGGGTCTTAGTCCTCCGGGGTGTGCGTCGTCGGTGTGTTGGACGTCGAATGACTCTTCGCTGTGTCCGTGGTTGTCTTTTAAGGGCTTTGGCGATCAAGACGCTGCCGGCTTCTTTAGCCGGTCGTTTCAAGGCTTGTCGGGGCGCTGCGCCTCCCATCACATCACCGGCCACGCGCAATCCACTGCGTACCGCTTGTTTGCCCACCGCTTTAACACCTCGTGTCATCAAGGGTAAGAACGTTTTCACAATGCTGCCCAGTGTGTTTCCCAATCCGTGACCTCGTTGCATGCGTGCACCGCTAAAGATGGGCAAGCCTCCTCCCGTTTGTTTCTTGTAGTAGTCGGCATAGCTGGGCGTATGGCACTGGTAAGGCACGTACATTATACGAAGTGAGGAGAACGGGCTTGTCGGAAATGAAGTGTCAGCACCACTTTCCCTCGTTCGAATGCGACCGGGTGTCCCGTGTCATCTCTTATATCCACCATGATCGTGTTGATATCGGTATGTCGTACGGGCAGGTAGAGTATATGGTTGAAACTCTGGTTGACTTGATTGCCATACGACTTGCTAATGGGGACCACCCGTAACAGAGGTGTGTTCACATCGCCCACAATATGGCTGTCCACTGCGTCCGAGTAGACGTAGAGTCCGTACATGCCTACTTTCATATCCATCACAACGTCACCGTTGTCGGTGGTGGGCCCCGGGTACACGCTGTAAGGCAGACCTAACATTTGCTGTAGTGTAGGACTGAGTTTCACAGCCACGTTAGGGCTCAGCAGGATACAGGCCTTGTCGTTGTGTGGGTTGACAGTCAAGATCACGTGATTCGTGAAGGGATAGACTTTCAGGGGTTTTGAAGTATTCGTGGCCCCCCGTAGAGACTTGTACTCCAACAAGGACAGCAGACCCTCTATGAACTTCTGGGGCGTATCGTATTGGCCTTCGGGGAGAATGAGTTTGGTTACTTTGCCTTCGTACGTCACTTCGTACCATACTTCTTGGTCTCGTACGTTGTACCACGAGTAAGGGTACTGAATATCAGTCCACATTCCGACCGACCCGGTAAATGTAACGGTTGTGGTAATTGAGTGACATACTTGGCCAAGGTGTTGTCAGGAAACACATCGAGTGAACTATTACTGGGCAACGTCAGGTAAAACATGACGACTGAGTTGTTCTGCCCTCTGCATCGGGTTTTTATAGGGGTTGCCCCTTAGTAGGGTATCCCTTAGTAGGGTTCCCAGGCATTGGGCGCCTTACCTCGGCGTCGTGATCGTCGTGGCGGTGGTGTGGCCGGTATAGAGGTCGCATAGGGGTGAAAAGAACGGTCCCGCCGTGAGGGTGTTTTGGGCGGCGTCTGCGGTTGCCATTCACGTTCCCAGGTATGGGGACGTCGAGAGGGTGCTTGCATCCACTTCCAGCGTTCACGATTTCCTACCAATTCTTGAGGGGTGTGTATGTCTTTTAACCCCTGAGCAAAGGCTTCCCAGCCCGGTGGATTAGAGTGTTTGCGAGAACGTACCATATCGTTGATCAAATCGGTCATATGAGACCCCGGCACCACTTGGTTTCTAATCAGCAGTTTTCCTTCAGCGTTCCAACCCATATCGGCATTCTGTTTCACCCGGTCCAACAATAAACGCGCCTTGGTCTTGAAGGCTTTAGGCACACTGGCCAACACTTCTTCTTCCAGCTGAGGTGAGGCAGAGGATGAGGGTGGCGGGGGTGTGAGTGTAGGCGTTGTGGGCGTTGTGGGTAGTTGTGGCAGTGGTGTACTACTACTTCCTCTATATTGATCCATAAACGTCTGGTACCGGTTCAGCGTATGATGGTAGAGTTGAATTTTCTCGTGATCGGGTAGTCGACGTTTGAGTATACTATTCATCTCTTCATCCAGAGACTGGAGTTGTTGCACTGTGGCAGGCACGGGATAGGGTGATTGCAAACTCTGTAACAGTCGAGGTTCCACCAGCATCATTTTTTTCGTATGTTCCATGACGTTAGCGTCCCAAGATGGAGCCTAGTAACGGTCCCAGTACAGTAGCGGCTAAGGGTGCGAGGAGTGCACCGAGAAATCTACCTCGCTGTAACACCTGTTTCTTTTTCTTGACACTGCCCGTCTTCTTCACCAACGTTCGGAGACCCGCCTTGTGCCGTTGCAATTTCCCTTTCTGCAGAGGACTGAGCGGAACATTGCCTTTTAACACATTATGCGCCACTTCACACAAACACCGTACCAAGTCGGGATCAGCCCCGCGCACCAGGGCCCGGCCCACCTCCGGTGGCGCGCTGCGTAATACGCGCAGGGCCGGCGCGTGTTTGCGTATCCGTGCAGACATGATTAGTGACGGCTAGAGTGGGTTGTCTTCTTCTTTTATTTGGGTGTGTACACCGTCTGCACCTCTCCGGGAAAAATGTGGGTACGCAATCGAAGGGTAGAGGGGGTGTCTTGTTTCAAGTCGATGAGTAGATACCCGTGAGCTCGTTGGGTAGCATCTTCAAAGGCTTCTCGTACAAAGGCCGTGTTTTTAGGGTACATCTGTTGGGCCAGGTGCGTAATTTGGGAAGCGTCTCTGGGGTTTTTGAATAACACCACATACTGAGCATTCAAACTAATGTTCCTGTGCTCTTTGTTCTTACTGAAGAGATTCTGCACGATGTAGATGATGCTCAACCGACGATGATGGCTTCCTTTGGTAAAGAGACGGGTGATTGGACTGTCCGTTTCCGTCTTGAGATCGTCCACCACGACCAACGTGTCTTTGGGCGTATCCTCAGGGGGTAAGTCCCGGGACACGTGCCAGTTCCTCGTACGCGGGTTGCCAAGCTCCATAACACCACAGGATGCGAGCTAGAGGGGGTGAAATGAGGGCTGACCCGTGTTGGATGAGACGTTGAACGAAGTGTGTTTTTCCCGACCCTGTCGGTCCAGCGATGAGACACGTGAAAGGATGCTGCCACCGAGGATCCATAGTTTTTTGTTTTATTTTTTTATTTGGTGATTTGCACTCGGCGTTCAGAGGCCCACCACCGTTGTCGTGGATCCCACCGGGGATCGTAGTCGAACGGGTACCGTTGCCGTGGTAAACGTGATTCGTCCACTCTAAATGGTGTTAGCGTCGTAGGAGTCGTAGTGGTGGTGGTGGTGGTGGGTGTACTAAGTTGTGGTGATGGGGTGGAAGGTTCGTCGCTTCTCAGGGTAGACGGAGGTGACGGGTGATCACGTGGAGTCGTAGTAGTAGTACGGGGCGTCGTAGTAGTACGGGACGTCGTAGGCGTGGGTGGATGGATGTGGCGGTCAGGTGACGAGATGGATGGAGTAGACGGTGTGGTAGGCGTGGGTGTCTGGGTTGATACGTGGCGGTACCTTGACGTCTTGGATGGCGTAGGCAGCGTCGTAGTGGTGGTGGTGGATGATTGAGGTGGAATTGTGGGACGAAGGGTGTTGAAACAGGATATCACGTACGCCAAATCGTAGAACACGCCTCTAAATAAGGTACCCACAAGCACTACTAGACACACTACAGTACCACTTGTGCTTTTCGAGTTCGTAACAGTAAGGGTAGATGTGCACTATCCATGGTACAACCCTACACTGAAGGATGGCGGTGATAGGGGTTAAAATTTATAGGCGTTTCATGTCACGGCCTGACACCCAGGAATTAAACGAACGGGGCCAACCTTGCCATTTGACGAAATGATAGGGGATGCCACGTCGACGTTCCGTTTTCAAAATCTTTTCCACCGTGTAGTAGTCTTTCGGTGTTTTCACTATGGGTTGTAATTCTGCCTCGTAAAACGTGCCTTGCAGTGTTTCTCCTTGTAGATCTTCCAGTTGATAGACGTGTGGCTGTCGACGTTTATGGCGAGCGATGACAAAGTGCTCGTCACTCCAGTTGGGCAAGTAACTTTTCTCAAATTGTCCTTTCACTTTACTGATCCGTACCACATCTCCGCGTTTGTAACGGGGTGACGTGAGTGGTGGTGGACTGGGTGAGTACAGCGTACCACGCACTTGATGTTCGTTGCCTTCTGTCACATCGAGGGGAGCTCGCTGGATACTGCGATGATAGGCTCGATTGTACCCTTGAACCAGTTGAGGTAGTACATCGATGTACCGTCGGGTGTTTTGGGCAGTAAAATACTTGTACATTCGTCCTTTGAAGGTCCGATTGAATCGTTCCACCACAGAGGCTTTGGTCTCGTTGTACGTATGGAAGAAAAATACCTTCTGTTTCTTAAGAAAGGCTTGAAAGGGTCGGTTGAGAAATTCTGTGCCTTCATCCGTTTGCAAATAGATTCTCTCCTGTTTTGGTGCGAATGGGTAGTACCCAGGCATACTTGGATAAAATATCGATACAGGTCAACATGTACCGATGTCCATCATTGTGAGGTGCAAATCGACTCATATCCACTAAATCAGCCTGCCATTGCGCGTCTATGCCTCCTACGATGACTCGGTTACGGCGAAAATGTCGTCGGGCTGCTCGATGTAAACTATAAGTGTCTTGGGTTTTTAACCAGTCTCGAACTTCAGTTCGACTGATGCCTTGGGAATGGGCAGCTCGAGCGAGCGCTCCCACAGCGCTATACGCGGCTGGACTGGTAGGGTTGTAATACAAATCGGTTAACACCTTGTTCACTGTAGATGCTGACCTCTTTTTCCCCTTTCGGGACCCCCTCATCACGGTCTTCCTACCCCTCATCGGGGTGCCTTTGGGTCCCCGTCCGGTGTGTTCGCTTCATCAGGTGACACTGACACTCTAGCCTCTGTGCACCCTATAGATATAGTACTTTCCTGTTCCCCGGCTGTATCGGGTTCATGTAGTTGTTCATGGGGTCCTCCATAGCACGAGCCCACGCCAACTGGTCTGATGATCGCTCGTCCGGTGTAAACAGCTGGTCCACAATAGGCACTACTTTCTCCAAGGCTGACCACAGATCAGGGACTAGGGTGAATTACAAGCGTCTAGTCCGTCATTCATAATCCAGCCGTCGTCCATTAGAGAATATCCGCGTCCATAATCCAAAGACCTATTCCATTTCCATATAACAGTATTAGCACCAAATTCAAAAAGACAAAAGTATACATAAACATAGGCTTGTTTCCTGCAAGAGAGAAGCGGTCAACAGTTTTCAATGATGCCGGCAAGACATCATGATGTTCCAAAATATCAAATCCGTATCGCTGATCAGTATTCTTAATCCATAATATTCGTTATAGAGTCGTCATCTAAAAATGATGTACCTCAGTCACGCTTTGATTGTGACTGTTCATATGTGACTGTTCATATGAGTACCATGAGGATCTTGGAAGTACATGGGCTCATACGGCCCCTAGCCCCGGGTTAAGCGGAATTAGACACATGTTACGAAACGTAGCGCCATAGATCTTGCACGCTACGTTCGTATTTTGCTATCAGCATGCGATATGTATCGCCAAATTTGAGAAACTTTGAGTGGAGGCGCTTGGTGGAATAGCCCTGTTTTATAAGCCTCGCGTACGGTCTTGGTAGCGGCCCAGGCGTAGGAAGAAGGTGGTACGGTATACGTAGATGGCATTGTCTATGTGGATGAGGTGTCCGTCGAGCTCATCGCTCAACACCCGTTTAAATTTGGTCCAGCCGTCACGCTGTAGCGTCACCGTATTCGATACGGTCTCAGCGGGCGCCCAGCGAATAGCTCCACGGTCTTCCACCAGGGTGACTTTATCTTCATAGACGTGTAACCCCACCTGGGGTGTAAGGGGCAGGATAGCTCGTAGGTCGGGTGACATGCTTGCTCCAAATGTCGAACGGTGAATGACACACACTCTGTCTCACCCCTGGTATTTATAGTGTCAGGTGGGGTACAGACAGGAGTCGTACTATTCTGTGAGGGGGTCCTGTGGAGAGAGTACTTCATCGACCATGGGGACTACTTGTTGCAAAGCCGTCCATAGATCGGGGTCCAGAGTAAAACCACCTCGCGTGAGACAGACGAGTCGAGCAAAATAGGGACCACGGAAAATGTAGACGTCGTCACACAGGTGAATGCTATCACCGTCGAGGTGACCGCATAACACGCGTTTCAAGGTAATCCAGCCTTCCGGGGATAAAGAGACACGCGCTGGTTCAGACGTACACCAACACCTACTATCGTCATCGATGAGCTCAACGCGTTGGGGGTACAACAATAGGGTGCAGTCCGGTGTAAGAGTGCGCGTAGCTACAGAGTGCGCCTGGGGGTGAAGTACGTCGTGGACGTCGGTGATAATAGCTTTCAGCGCCTGCCATAATGCCGGACGGAGTAGGATAGAGGCACCACCACACTGTTCTAACCGGGGAAAAAAAGAATCATGTCTACCACTTCGTAGGTAGACACCGACTCCCACGTGCATGAAATCGACTTCGGGCTCTTTTCCCTGTAACAACCGTGTCAATAGAGTCCATGCTGCTATGCTTAAACATAGCTTCACCTCTCGGGGATGTTCTTCGATGAGCTGCAGTTCATGGTCATAGACGATGAGGATGACGTCAGGCGTGAGTTGGAAGAAGGCAAGCTCCGCTCCGTGCGCTGCCATAGTGGTGAATGACAAAACACCGACCAGGCAAATGTGTATATATCGATTCTTGCCCCTTCGTGAAAGTCCGTGATGACTGGTCCGTTAAAAACCCCTAGTCCGTAGCCATACACGTTATAGGTGCGCACCTCTCTCTCTCTATCCGTACCCGTGAGCGTTCTAGTTTTTATTCCACCCTCACCCTTCGTGAAAGTCCGTCATGACTCGTGAGTAAAAAACCCCTAGTCCGTAGCCGTACACGTTATAGGTTTTTTTTGCACCTCTTTCTACCCGTACCCCATCACCGTTATAGTTTTTATTCCACCCGCCCCCTTGTCCGTGATGATTCGCGCTGTAATGTTATCTGCAATCATTTAACCTGGGAATTGTGAATTTTCGCGCAAAATAGACGGATTGAGAATTAACCCAGGAAGGGTGGTCGCACGTGGGCCTAGACATCCATTAGCCACGTGTACATCGACTCTGATGTTATTAATACACGCAATCATTTAACATTGACAAATTTGGTGCAAAATCAGAGGATTGAGAATTAACCCACGAAGGGTGGTCGCACGTGGGCGTAGTCATCCATCAGCCACGTGTACATCGACTCTCATGTTATTAATACACGCATTCATTTAACATGGAAATTTTCCACTAGACGAATTTCGTGCAAAATCACGGGATTCTGGCGTTAACCCAGGAAGGGTGGTCCAGCCCACTTTGGGCCAATGAGATGTCTATAAACAGAGCCAATGAAATGGCTATAAAAGAGCCAATCTGCTAGCCCTAAAAAAGAACCAATGAAGCCAATATGAGCGAGGTTGAAACAGCCAATGAAAATTACCTGTGTGTGAGTATAAAGCCAGCGGGAGCGTGGTGCGGGGCATTCCAAAACCTTTCACTGACCTGAGAAGACGTATCAACATATTGAAGAAAATGAACAACCGTGTGGCCAAGATGCCCACCACAAGAGCTGCGGGACGAATGGTCGAAATACGGCAGGAAATCACCCGGCGTCAACGGAAGGCCATGATGACTGCCATCAAAGATTTTTGGTTGCGAGAATTTACGGGGTGGTGTCGGCAGAACAACGACGTATCGGGGAGGACAGCCCAGAACCTGCGGGCGCTGATCAACACGTCCAGAACCATCAGCGAAGAGGGCTGGTTGGTGTTGCTACAAAGAACCATGGAGGAAATGCACCCTCCCCCTCCTCCTCTTTCTCCTCGTCAACAACAACAACAGCAACAACAACAACAACAACAAGAGCCCCCAGTCCAGCCGGAATATGTGGATATAGGAGAAATAGCACCCGCCAATTTCGTGGAAGACCTTCCGATTGCTGACCACGATGAGGGACAACACCGGTACGAACTGAGGCCATACAGCTATTTCTCCGTCAGTAAAATGGAGTAGACAGGAAAACTCCCCCTGAAGAAAACAGGGTCAACGTATTGACTCCAACGGCCCTTTTCAGGGCCAACCCATTGCTGTCGAAAGAGAGCTTCTAACTTGGCACAAATTCAAATCACAGGTCCTACATCATGTCCTCTTTATTCTATAGTATTAGCAAACTGCAACACCAAAAAACAATCCCTGCCCGATTAACGGCCCTTTTGAGGGCCAACCCCTTACTTCAAAACACACAGGTTTTTTTTTTTCTCTCTCTCAGTGTTTTAGGGCTAACCCATGCAAAAATTTGGTGCAAAATGAGCGGCATGATTGCAGATATTGTTACTGTCGTTGGCGACCCTGTGCGACATCAGTCTGTAAGTCTTGTTACTACTTTTACATCGGTAAAAGGAAGCCCGCCTTCTTTAACGTGTGATAAATATGTAAGTCTTGTTACTACTTTTACATCGGTAAAAGGAAGCCCGCCTTCTTTAACGTGTGATAAATACACGTATCCTACCGGAATCTGTATGTCTTGTTACCGCTTTTACATCGGTAAAACGAAGCTCGCCTGCACCGTATCTTTATTACGATGAAAGTAAACGTACAGTGATCAAGGGAAAGTAACAAAAAAAAATTCTCAGTGTTTTAGGGCTAACCCATGCAAAAATTTGGTGCAAAATGAGCGGCATGATTGCAGATAACATTACAGCCCGAATCATCACGGACTTTCACGCACAAGGGAGGCGGGTGGAATATAAAAAAAAAAACTAGAACGGGTACGGGTACGATACGATACGATACGATACGAATTTTATTACGATCAAAGTAAACATACAGTGATCAAGGGAAAGTAACTCCCATTACGATACGATACGATACGAATTTTATTACGATCAAAGTAAACGTACAGTGATCAAGGGGAAGTAACTCCCAACATAAACATGCACCTATAACGTATACGGCTACGGACTAGGGTTTTTTTGTTTGTTTTTTTCACATTTTAACATGGCAAAATTTAGACTAGGTGAATTTGGTGTAAAATGAAGGAATTCTGTCGTGACGCAGAATGCATTGGGGTAATATTATAAAGAGTGGAATGGACTTTTAACCTGGAAATTGATGTGTTATTTACCTATTGTTACCTAGGTATGTGTGCGGGAGTTGGTGTTATTTTTTTATTTTGTGCTTTTTGAGTTTAGACGTTTCCCCTTTCGGAAAGATGGGGTGGCTCTAAAAAGAGCCTTTGGAAGATGTAAGGCATTACATCGTTGGGGTCAGGTGGCATTGTGTTCTCACAGAACACACCGGGCATGGCACCGCTATGAGTTCACACACTAGGGGGGTGTAATCGTCCGGAAGCTGTGGTAATAGGGCGTGTCGGCGTATACAGGCTACACACAGGGCTTGATGCCCACACGGAAAAATGGCGTACTTGGCGAAGTGATTACAGTATTCTACGCAACGTAAATACGGGGATGGTTGGCATTCGATGTTGGATGCCAGTCTTCTTTCTATTGCGGTAGCGTAGTGGATGACCTCTTCAATTTGTTCCCTTTGTTGTCCCCTTAGCCGCTTTCTCTCTCTTGTTCTGTTTTTTCTTGAGTCTTTTCTGTTTTTTCTGGAGTCATCTCTGTTTTTTCTGGATTGTTTTCTGTTTTTTCTGGAGTCTTCTCTGTTTTTTCTGGAGTCTTTCTTTTTCGGGTACTGTCTTTTTCTGTGTTTTCTGGAGTCTTTCCTCTTCTCCCCTTTTGCTTCTCCTTCTTCTCCTCCTCCTTGTTCTTCCTTCTACTCCTGCTTCTTCTTCCGTTTCTCCTTCTTCTTCCGTTTCTCCTTCTTCTTCCGTTTCTCTTGCTTCTTCTTCCGTTTCTCCTGCTTCTTCTTCCGTTTCTCCTGCTTCTTGTCCTTCTTCTCCTTCAGCTTGGAGGCTTTGTTGTTGTTTCAAGATATCTTCTAGCACTCGGTCCATTTCGTCAAAACGTTGGTATTCGACTGTGGTAAGATCAGGTGTAGCTCCTGGGGGTGGGGGACTAAGATCCGGTGTCGCTCGTGGGGGTCACTAAGATCCGGTGTGGCTCCTGGGGGGTCTTGATTAGGGCCGCCCTGTGGTTGGTGTTCGTCTTGAAATAAGTCTCCTATAATAGCATCGATCCATGGCTCGTCATGTACCATATCGATGTTGCCGAGCAGTTGTAGTTCATCATCATTTATCATGAAGTCTGGTATGTCAATATCCATGATTTCAGCCAGGGATGACTCCATGACTGTGGACTCCGGCTGGTGAAATACTGTGTAATAGGCTGGTGAGGTAAAATGAAAAGCTTCTGCACGTCTAGTAGAGACTGGCATAATTGTGAATGAGTCAGTAAATACTGCGCGCTATTTATAGTGTAACGCGCGGACGTGAGCGTAATAGCGTCATGTTTATATCACATCTTTGTGCTCACTTAAGCTGGAGAAATATTTTTGTGTTTCTTTTCCAATTTTAAACCGGTGTGATTTTGCAATAAATGCGAGTGCACGTATAAATTTTATTTCAAGTTGAACTGGGGCAACTGATCGTGTAGCATTTAAAAATTTAGAAGGGTAGCGGTAGACTAAGCCACTATTTTTAATCATTTTATCGATTTTTAAACCCGTAACGTTATGGTTAGGTAGTGTGGAAAACCCGGTACACTGGAAATAAATCGGTTTTTCCTGGGTAAAAATACGTCAAGTATGTTCCTCACAGCCTTATAATGTCACCCTGAAAATTGTAGCTGGTTTATAGAAAGAAAACTAGGAAATTGTATCGTATCACACCGGCTACGGTAATACAGCACTATACAGTGTGCAGACAAATGTGAGTACAGCTATGGGTGTCAAATGGAGTAGGTTACCGTAGCCCAAGGATAAAATTTCCTAGTTTTTTCTTTTCGATAAACATGCTGCAGTGAACTCACATTTATTGCAAAAAAATGAGACCCGTTTTTAAAGTTGAGAAAATAAAACACAAAACATTTTTAGCAGGTACCACCATCTTGGACCCACTGCCACAGGGCCGCCATTTTGGTCCCACCACCTCCACCACCACCCACAAGCCGCCATTTTGGTCTCACCACCTCCACCACCACCCACAAACCGCCATTTTGGTCCCACCACCTCCACCACCACCCACAGAACGCCTAGACTATAAATAACGCGTAGTATGTTGCCATTTATTCACAACTACAATCATGGGTACAAGACGAAAGGGAAAACTTCTCAACTCAAAGCACAAAAAAACACCAGCTCCCATCACCCCTATGAAAAAGCCTAAGGTCTTCACCACAATAGACTCTTAATGTTGAAATTTTTTAATACAATTATCTTTTGCAAAAGAATGAACACTAACAGCCATTTTTTGAATTTTCTACTATTTTTATTAACACAAATAGAATGAACGTGTTCACCAGACTCTGGGTATTGAATTTTAATACAATTATACGCTATGAAGGCACTTCAATGCACATAGAATGAACATAAATGAACATGAGGAGAGAAGCCGTATTTTCAGCTTGAGCAAGACTGGCAGATGATAATGTCTGAATGCTCCAATCCAATAAGACTTGAAAATGTTCAATATTTATACAACAAGACAATAGAATGAACGTCTTCAACTCTGAGTATTGAATTTAATACAATTAACAGTAAAACTCTGAGTATTGAATTTTTAATATAATTATACGCTCTCAAGGCGCTTCAATGAACGTGTAGGAATACGGTAAATGTTTTTCAACACCACACTTGTTCAATAGTTATGCAACAAGACTTGTTTGGACTCATCATCGTCTTTCCGCCCCTGGTGCACGTAGATGTAGGTAGCAATCTGTTCACGTGGAATTCTGGGAGCGCAGGCAGCTTCCATTGCCAGGGCAATTTGCTCCTCGGTCACGCCCTGTAGTGCCTCAGTGATGAGCGCGTATGAGGGTACACTATTCTCCACACACGTATGCATGTTTATCGGACTGTTGTTCCCACAGCCTGCACATGCTTTGATACGCAAGTGTCGAATGCGAGGTCTGACATGATCCAAGACTGTGTCGATGTACTTCTTACAAATATACTGAGTCACCTGGTCAGACAGGGCTTCACGAATTGTAGCTGTGAGACTCTGCAGCTTCCGCTACGCCGTTATTTTCAAGGTGACACCCTGAGGACAAGGAACACGCTCTTGCGTATCTAACGTCATTTTCCATTTGCGGATATGCACCAGGAGCTGGTCGTTGAAATAGGCACAGCTGACAAAGATGTCGTCACCCACATAAAATTTCGCTTCGTCACTCCCCTGGTCGCGAATAACCGCATCGATGGCGTATCAAGGGCCTCTAGTTTTTGCCAGGTGTTGTACGTCAAGGCAATATGCCTAGCTGGTCTGTCCTTAAAGGCCGGTGCGTTAAAATGCACTTCCTCGTCTTTGACACTGACAGTTAAATAGGCTGAGAGCTCCCAAATGTTCGTGTGGGCTGCCTGGTAGGCCTGCTGGATAATGTTATTGATCTCCTGCACAGACATAGGAAGTTGCACTTCTTCTTCTTTCACGGGCTCAGGCACTTGCTGGGGCACTGGCTGAAGCACTGGCTGAGGTATTTCTAAAGGTGTTAGTCGGGGCCGTTTGGGTCGTGCAGCGCGTTTGGCAGGTACACCAGACGCTGGGTGCGTACGTTTGCTAGCTGTACGCTCTTCGGTGGTATCCATGGCTAAGATATCATCATCTTGTATAACGTCGGCTTGAAGTAGATCTGCTAGTTCTTCATTTCCCGTCTTCTTCAGCGCCTCCACGAAGGCTAGAAATGCATAGGGGCCACGGCGCAGTAGACCGTCGATGAGGGCTCTGTTTTGTGCTGAAGTGGTTTTCTCAGCCATGATATCTTCGCGACCGTGTTTCATGAGTATGTTTTCCTCCATAAGCAGATCACGTAGTTCGGCCACATGCTGCATCTCATCAATGAGGCGAACACGGTACTTTCGAAGCTTCACTTGCTGGGATGACTCCATGACTATGGGCTCAGGCTGGTGAGTAACTGCTACGGTGTAATAGTCTGGTGAATTTGCACTGGTAAAATGAAAAAAAGTAAAAGGTTCTCCACAGCTCATACAAGCAGGCAAGCAGGCTGGCTAGAGGTGAGGCAGGCGGGCAGGCAGTCAGGCTGGACAGGCAGGCAGGCAGTCAGGCTGGACAGGCAGGCAGTCAGGCTGGACAGGCAGGAAGGCAGGCAGGCAGGCTGGTCAGGTCAGTCAGGCAGGTAGTGCAATGAATACACCCACCCCCTAAAAATCGCCTCCTTTTATACGTTTTTCTACAAAACGCCATTTTGGTCCCACCACCTCCACCACCACCCACAAGCCGCCATTTTGGTCCCACCACCTCCACCACCACCCACAAGCCGCCATTTTGGTCCCACCACCTCCACCACCACCCACAAGCCGCTATTTTGGTCCCACCACCTCCACCACCACCCACAAGCCGCCATTTTGGTCCCACCACCTCCACCACCACCCACAAGCCGCCATTTTGGTCCCACCACCTCCACCACCACCCACAATGACCCCTGTGACAGAATACTCGCTTCTGATTGGCTGTCGCTGTGACGTCACAGAGGTCATATGCAAATTTCTGAGGTCAACGGAACTCAATTTCAACTGTGTATACTACTGTGGTGTATAGACGGTCAGTACATGTGTGTTTTGCCATGTATGAAATTGCTTAGTTCCAAACCTGTCTGCTCTCAAATAAAGCCATGGTCATCTTCCACTCAAACACTGTGTTGGGGTTTTATTGGAGCATGACACGAAGTGGATGCTCTTATATTTCAGTATATGCGAGATAGGGTAATAACTACAGGGGAGTCGCAGTTGGTAGTGCACTAGGTAAGCTTTTCTGCAAAATAATTAACAATCGCATTGTGAACCATCTTGAAACTACTGAACAAATTAGCCCGAACCAAGTAGGTTTTAGGAAAGGCTTCCGCTCTACCGATCATATATTCACCTTACGAACCATTATTGATAAGTATACATTTCGACGAAAAGGCTTGTATGCATGCTTCATAGATTTACATAAAGCATTCGACTCTGTCGACAGAAATATTTTATACGAGAAGCTTGCTGACAAGGACATAAGAGGCAAGACGCTTAAAATAGTGTCATCCTTATACAGTAATATATCATATAGGGTTAGAATGAACGAGGAAATCTCTAACTTCCAAAGTGGCCTGGGAGTTCGTCAGGGATGTTGCCTTTCCCCAACATTATTTAATATATTTATCGATGACGTAAAAGACCGATTTGACAATAGTTGTTTTCCCATTGACTTAAACAACCAAAAAATATCGCACCTGCTATTTGCAGACGATCTGGTGTTACTCTCGGAGTTCCCGGTCGGCTTACAAGTTGGTCTTGATAAGCTTGAACAATATTGTTCAGACAGCCACTTGGCCGTAAATTTGGATAAATCAAAAGTTGTCGTGTTTAAAAAAGGCCCACCAGCCCCCATTAAAAAGTGGACCCTAGGCAACTCTGAAATCGCTCAAGTAGACCGATATCTGTATTTAGGGATTTTGTTCTCTAGAACGGGACACTTCAGACTGAATGCTGAACAAATTAGTAGTAAAGGTATTCGGGCATCTTATGGTTTACTTAACAATATAGAAGGAAAAGATGTCCCTATGAGTATAGGTTGCCATCTCTATCAGTCCCTAATTAAACCTATCTTGTTGTATGGTTCTGAAGTTTGGGCGGTAGATTTTCTCATGTATAAAAATTTAGATATATCAATTGAAAAAGTTCAGCTGAGATTCCACAAACGGCTTCTACAGGTACATAGATCCACCCACAACTGGGGTGTGAGGGGTGAATTAGGCATATACCCGTTACAATACGATGTTGTAGTCCGATCAGTTAAATTTTATCAGTATATTGCAGACATCCCGGATAGATTATCCTTTCATGCTCTACAAGAGCAAAAACAACTCTGTGATATGAAAATTGGCTGGTTGTATAAGCTGAAGAGTTATCTGTGCTATAAGCTTCATGTGGATATTGATAACACACAGTGTTCTCAGATAATCTTCTCTTCGTGTGTTCTCCCAGAATCAATTTCAAGTCTCTCTTCAGGATAATTTTTCACAAGATGGGTCTAATAAAATGAGATCATATCGGCTATTTAAACAAGATATTAAATTTGAATCCTATTTGACTTTATGTAAAAATTCAGTTGCCAGAAAGTCCTTCACCAAGCTTAGACTTAGTAATCACAAACTTAAAATTGAGGTCGGAAGACACACAAGACCTAAGACACCTGCTGAACAACGTTTGTGTACCACTTGCAATACTGTCGAGGACGAATTCCATTTTGTGTTGGCATGTGATCAATATACATGGGCGTGACTAGGATTTTTCAAGGGGGGGTCGACTATCATAGCACTTTAGGCGAGGGTCCAGGGACCGCCTAGGCCCCGGAAGCTCCGGGGTCCTAGATCGCCGGAGATGCGTTCTAAGCGTTTTTCCGGAATTAAATCAGAACATAATGTAGGCAGATTTAGGGTTATATTATACAGCTTTTTGGAACTTAGATGACATGAGATGCATTCTGAGCGATTTCCAACAATTAAACTAACACATCATTTGTCAAATATCAGTATTATATCTTATTCTCTTGTCATCTTGAAAACATAATAATAATGCTTTGGACCGATATACCTCGTAGGCTAACCCAATGTCGCCGGAACGTAATGAAATTGGGGGACCCACTATCACAGCCCAACAGGCGGGGGTCCAGAAGCTCCGGGGTCCTAGATTGCCGGAGATGCGTTCTGAAGGTTTTCCCGGAAATAAAACTGATCATACTGCATGCACATTTATGATTCTATTTTCACGATTTTTCGCAATTATAAGCATGCATCGATATTGAAAACATCGCATCTCATGCCTGCATCCATTTGACGTTCTAGTTATATTCAAAACATACAAAACGATGACGTTTAGTTCTTGGGAGGGAAACCAATATGCCTACCGATACGATTCAAACACGCAAAGATAAAACAAGGAAATCCTCACAGATCAACAGGCGATGGTTTACGGGCTGCTTAGGCCCCGGAAACTCCGAAGTTCCAGATCTTCAGAGATGTGTTCTAAGCGTTTTCTCAGAAATAAATTCGAACATAATATATGCCGATTTATGGTTCTATTTTCACGTATGTTTCGCATTTATAAGCACTCATCGCAGGCACGGCGGAAGCAATTCATGATTGGGGGGGGCTACTATCAGAGCCCAATTAGGCGAGGGTCCAGGGGCCGCCTAGGCCCCGGAAGCTCCAGGGGTCTTACATGGCCGGAGAGGCGTTCTAGCGTATTTCCGAGCAATAAAACAAGAAATCCTCACCCGTGTAAACTCCATTTGTGTTGCCTATTTACCTAACATTTTTTAAATATTCATCGTCAAGCAAAATGATGTTCGGAAGTATAAATAATTTAAATATATATAAATCCAAAGGTTCATTAAGCTTCGATCATGTCACTGGCACAGAGATATTTTCTACTTGTTGAGGAGCCTTTTGTCTCCTTGTGATTCAAGTATATTGAAAATTCTACCGCCGTCAGCGAACGTTCACCTTCTGCGCTGCCGGTACGTGGGGTGAAAACTTACCTCGGTCCACTGCATGATCCTGTATGTCCATAGGGAGGAACCAACCAAGGTGATGGAATACGTACTACTTGGTTGGTTTACATTGAGCGAAGGAAGTCATTAACCACAAGAATGGAAGGCGAGTATTTGGTCGATTTTTGTAGTAGTCATGCAGTCATACCTGACTGGGTATTATAGCGTTTTACTAACACAAGTTGTAAATCATGTGAATAAGCAAGGATGTCTCTCATGGTTATAACTTATCGGAAATTAAAATCTTCATTCAATACAGATATAGATGTTTTCGCGTCACCCTATCGGTTATTTATCTTTCTCTGTCTAATTTTTTGTTTTGCGCATGTGTATGTTTGTGTGTTCGTTTATTTTCTGTTTTTGCTTAAAGTATTGGTGGGGGGATGACCCGATCCTGCTCCGCCGTCCCTGTATCATACAGTGGCGTCGGACGGAACGTAATTGAAAGTGGGGGGGGGGGGGGGAGCACTATCACAGCCCAACAGGCCCGGGTCCTTGGGTCGCCTAGTCCCCGATCCCCGGAGATGCGTTCTGAGCGTTTCCCGGAAATAAAACTGATCATACTGCATGCAGATTTATGGTTCTATTTGCACGATTTTTTGGCAATTATAAGCAGACATCGATATTGAAAACATCGCACCTCATGTCTGCATCCATTTGACTTTCTAGTTATATTTAAAACATATACAAAACGATGACATTTAGTTCTTGGAAGGGAAACCAATATGCCTACCGATACGATTCATTCACACAAAGATAAAATAAGGAAATCCTCACTGCCCAACAGGCGAGGGTCCAGGGGCCGCCTAGGCCCCGGAAGCTCCGAAGTTCCAGATCTCCGGAGATGCGTTCTAAGCGTTTTCCCGGAAATAAATTCGAACATAATGTATGCAGATTTATGGTTCTGTTTTCACGTTTGTTTCGCATTTATAAGCACGCATCAATATTGAAAAAATCATACCTCATGCCTGAATCCATTTGACTTTCTAGTTATATTTAACACATAAAAAACGATGACCTTTACATCATGGAACATTAGAACCAATATGATACCGATTCATTTATACAAAGCTAAAATAAGCGATCCTCACAGCCTGACAGGCGGGGGACCAGGGGCCGCCTAGGCCGGAAATAAATCTGAACATAATGTATAGAGATTTATGGTTCTATGTTCACATTCGTTTTGCATAAACACGCATCGATATTAAAGAATCTGCCGGAATCCATTTGACTTCCTGCATGGTTTACCACAACAAAACAGGTCAAAAACACACCACTACACGTCCTGGCACTCTATCTGTAATTTTTATGTGTTCATGATGTGATTGACAAAATAAATATCAAGAATATACTTTTATCAAGAATATGTCCATTTTTTCGTAATTTTGATGAATGCAAGGCTGAACAATCAAATAACAGTATTTTATATTCGCTGATATCACGAAACGTCCAGGACATACATGTATAGGAGTCAATGTTTTTAGTGGCATTTGTCTTAGTAATTGATGGCATACATGGTGTGAGGATTTAATCATTTATCTCTATCATCTTTTATATGGTATAATACTATTAACATTTTGTGAACCTAAAAATTACTAAACAATGCCAGTAAAAAAAATTCTAGAGCTTAGGCTGGCCCACTAATGCTGGACAGTTGTAAATAGTTTTAGTTATGCGATATATATGCGACGCAGACAA
The DNA here is from genome assembly GCA_036873755.1 of Hanleya hanleyi. Taxonomy (NCBI): domain Eukaryota; kingdom Metazoa; phylum Mollusca; class Polyplacophora; order Lepidopleurida; family Hanleyidae; genus Hanleya; species Hanleya hanleyi. Next base: position 134,473 of record JAVTVY010036763.1, on the reverse strand, counting down.
TTCATTTTACTACTCATTTCGAAAATACGTATTCATTGAAGTGTTTTTGCGTTGACATCATATGAATTTTAGAAAAGTTGGCCAAATTATTGGGGGGGCTTCAGCCCCCGTAGCCCCCCCGGCTCCGCCGTGCCTGCATCGATATTGGAAAAAATCATACTTCATGCCCGCGAATCCATTTGACTTTCTAGTTATATTTAACACATTAAAAAAAAAAACATAAAAAGGCGATGAACTCATGGAACATTAGAACAAATATGAGAGCCATTCATTTACACAAAGCTAAAATGAGCGATTCGCACAACCTGAGAGGCGAGGGTCCAGGGGCCGCCTAGGCCCCGGAAGCTCCGGGTTCTCCGGTTGCCGGAGATGCGTTTTACGCGTTTTCTCGGAAACAAATCTGAACACAATGTATACAGATTTATGGTTCTATTTTCACATTTGTTTCGCAAAATCCCGCATCGATATTGAAGAATATGCCAGACTCCATTTGACTTCCTGGTTTGACACAAACATAGCAGGCCTATAACACACCACTACACGTCCTGGCACTCTGTCTGTAATTTTTATGTTGGGACATCGTCAGTTAGGGATGCTGAAAAGTGGGGGGCCCAAAGATATTTGCCCCCACTAAATCAAAAGTGGGCGGCATTTTTTATTTCTCTCTTTTCCCTTTTGCTTTTTTTGTTTTGTTTTTATTTTCGTTTTCTCTGTTTTTTTTTTTTTTTTTGTTTTTTTTTGCTTTTTCTTCTGTTTTTTTTTTGGCGCGTCCAAGGGGGGGTCGTTCGCACCTGACGACCCCCCACCTAGCGACGCCCCTGATATATATTAGATAGAGAAATACTGTTCGCACAAATTGTAAATGATTACCCTCATTTCGTTCATTTGACGGTTGGTGATAAATTTATCTTTATTATGTCCTTAGATGTTATCCATTTAACGAATGCCATCTGCAATACGCTGCATTCGTGGTTCACACGAAGATCCTTACAGTGAATCTCTGTACCCATTACCTACATGTGTTAATGCATGAAGTTGTTTTTAATATTGATTGTTCGAAGCTGATGTTGCTTCTTTCGTGTTCCACAGATTCAGATTCGTTTATTGGCGCAAACACAAATCACATTGGTTAAGGCCAGTAACAGTATACATGAACAAGTGTATGATTTTACATGGCTCAACAGAGGCTCGAATTGTTTTCAATTATTTCAAAACTGGTACATGTCAATCTGCCTGTACAGAATATCAACTGACTCTCCTGTCGAAGCTTTGTATTACAAATTTAGCAAATACTCTGGTGATTTTAAAACTATCACATTTTAAAAGTTTGGTGAACAATATACGAGAATGATATTCTGAATTGGGGACGGTCAGACCCAATTCACGAAATAGCGACAATCTTAGATCAGCATTATTTAAACAATGCATAACAAAATGATACTCATCCCCAATAGAGCCCACACAAAACTGGCACGTTCGACCGTTCCTGGGTATAATCGGTTTATGGTAGCGGCCAGTTTCGATTTCTAGCTTATGGTTGCTTATTCTTAGTTTGGTAAGCATCACTCGTTGAGAAGTAGTTAACTCATGTACTCTGCCCTGTCTAGGGTGTTCAGTACAATAAACATTGAATTGAATTGAATTGTAAATCAATGATACTGATCTACAAATGCATTTATGCAGTCGTTTCTTTTCAAAGCAGGAATGTATATAGTAACCCATATCGAGTGCTATATCAGATGGAGGATCCATAAGTAGTTCAAACATATTACTGATATCATATTGCTTGAGCTGTACATTATTAAGGAGACAAAGTCGGAGATTATACGTGATACGATATTTTTTCTTCTAAGCTATTTTTGCTTTCTTTTTCTTCCTTCTTTTTCTGTCTTCATTTTCTTCTTGTTTGTTTGTTGTTGTTTTTCTTTTTGTCTTTCTTTCTTTCTTTCTTTCTTTTTCTTTTATTTTTTTGGCTCCCTTTCCCCCCCCCCCCCCCACCTCCCACAAGCCCTCTCCCCCCCTCCCACAAGCCCTCCCTTGTCTACGCCCTTGCACGATCTATGAAGGGTACGTCAAAATTCATTGGCAACACATGGTATTTTATTCTCCCCACTGATTGCCTGCTGCTACGGAGCCGTAAAAGGGACATGGGAAAATTTTGTTCAGCCCCTATTAAGTCGTTATAACGACTCATAAGTCGTTCTAACGACTTAATAGGGGCTAAAACAATTTTTTTTTTTTTTTTTGCCATGTCCCTTTGCGTCAGTGACGATTTATCTGCCCTTGAGCTGCATAAGATCAAGATGGCGGACGCCGGGAAGGACGGCAACGTTACGAAAGTGGATAAGCCTTGGCAAAAGGAAAATCGAATGATAAAACATGACATTCACAGAGGCAGTCGATTCCCACCATTCACTATTGAGCCGGTGCCGTATGTAAGACAAAGGCTCTCTGGAACGGGAATGACATCCGAAGATCGAGCACTCAGACGACAGTGGTGGTCAGATCAAAAAATTGCACCAAACGAACCACTATTAACTTGGCACGATAATAGACCAAGAAACATTTTCAAGAGAATAATGGCGAAGCCTTGGGATCTCTTCTTCTTATCGGCTTTGAAACCAGTTGTGGTATAATACACTTGTAAATCAACCTCCACTTTCACCATTTTGAAAAGTTTAAACTCATTGGGGGGGGGGGGGGTAGGTCAACAAGCTGAACCCTACTGACATTTAATTTTGTGATATTGATTATGTAGTAATCAATATCACAAAATTAAATGTCAGTAGGGTTCAGCTTGTTGAACTAAGGGGGGGGGGGAGGGAGGGGGGGAGATAAATCTGTAATAATGGGTCAATAACTTAACATGTTCACCAGGTATGGCTGTCGGATTATTAGTTATTGTATGGATCAGTTATCGGACATGTATCTCGTGTGCACGTGTTGTGCTCATGATGACAAGGCAATAAGATGTCAAAACAAAGGGAGGGGGGGGGGGTCATTTCTGATTGTTATGCAAAATATTGAATTATGGGAATCTCGGAACACTAAAACTTTATAGTTAACATTTTTGTTTTCATCAAATATTCAAAATTTCTCGTGTTGTGGCAGGTTTGCGAAATGCGACTTGCCCCCTTATCTTCCTGCATGATCTCACTCGAGAGTAAATACTGTACAGAAATTGAACAATGATCATGATGATCATATCATCTTTCACGACAAAACCCCCAACTAACGACTGTTGAAAATACATTGTACTTCAACATCAGAAACTTGTCCACGATGGGTGTCCGATAACTGGTACGGTACTGTCCACGGCAGGAACAGAGCTGAAAAGTCGTGTTAAAAATAGCTCTCGCACTTGCAGAAGGGAGTGACGTCAGCAATGGAATTCATAAGGGAGAAAGTTGATGAGCTCAGCATTTATCAATTCAGTTTTCATGTAATTTCGAGAAATATTTTTATATATTTCAAATAAACCTTCAAAAACACATGATAATAGATCGAACACCCATAGGCCTACGGAGAAAGTGGCAGTTTGGGTGATTCTGGCCAATTGACCTGATACCCACTAATTGGGGGGTATATATAATCCATTGAAAGTTTATATTTCTTCAAGAATATAAACCTTGAGGTATATGAACTGTGCTCTTTTGGCGCAAATTTTACAGTTTGTTTCACGAGCAGAATAAAATCCGTAGCTTTGCTTATGCATTGTGTAGGAAAGTGAAATATGTTGTGCGATCTGTCAAAATTCATAAATCTCGTGCATATAACTCGCCTGTTTTGTGTGTTTTCCGCCGAAATTCCTATTATGCTCATAACCACATGTTCGCCCAAACAGTAAAAAGCGATCGTTAATCTGAATTCTGGGTATTCCATAGAATCCTTTTTACCCCTCAGCCTATTAGGCTGCGGGGTCTTGTACGTCAGGTCGTCCGGTCATCCGGTCGTCCACAATTCTTGTGACCGGCCTAGAAGCCAAACCGTTGCTTCTTGAGACTTCAAATTTGGTATACAGGTTTGTTGGGTGGTCAACCACAAGCCTATCGAATTTGGGTAATTTGTGATGAATTTTGCGGTTTCCATGGCAACGTCACGGAAAATTCGTCAACATTTCTTGTGACCGGTCTAGAAGCCAAACCGTTGCTTCTAGAGTCTTCAAATTTGGTATGCAGGATTGTTGGGTGGTCAGCCACAAGCCTATTGAATCCGGACCCGATTGGTTAGATACTTTGGCGACCATCTTTAATTTATGCCAAACCGTCACAGCTTTCTCGTTACCAAGATATCTTTAGAACGACTTACCCTAGGCACACCAAACTTGCCTTGCACATCCATATGCTCGTGACCCAGAGCCCTATTGAATGTGGACCCGATTGGGTGGAAACTTTGGCGGCCATCTTTAATTTATGCGAAACCATGAATCTTGTGTATCTCGGAAACCATTTCGCTGTTCAGTATGAAACATGGTATAGATTATCGATACATCAAGAAACTTTAAAGGAATGACCAAACCAGTTTCCCTGATTGGGTGAAAGCCTTGGCGGCCAGCTTTAATTTATGCAGAATCTTTAAAGGAGTACTTACTTTATTTTATATAGGTTCCTATTACAAAGTTTAGACCCTTAAAGAAATATAACCAACTATTTTTCTGTCGTTGAGGGCAATAATCTATTATTTTTTATTACAATTTGTGAAGTCAAATTTGCGCTTTGAGGTCGACGTGGGCGCCGCCATGTTGCCTGTATGATGACGTGACTGATGACGTCAGCATTCAGGACAACGTCAGTGCTAACGCTTGATGCAAGGACGTTCAACTATGGACATTTGATTTACTCTGGGTCGGAGTTTTAATTCGAGGAAAGAACTGGCGCGGCAAATCTCATGAGGTTAATTCCTAAAAGGAAAGTGGTTTAGGTTATATCCGCCAGCTGAAGAATTTCGTTCGCAAACATTTCAACTGAGACTCGCTCGATTGACTTTGGACAAAATTTGAAGTTGAGCGCTAAACTAAAAGAGCGTCCTTTGCAACCGTCTAGTGATTTGAGCTGAACGACAATGCTTCTGAATCGTAAACATTTTCATGATTACACTTGAACTACTAAAATCAACGGGAACGTCAGTGGATTCACTGGATTCCTTTCCGTGGGAATTATCGGCATGAACACTACGAGAAACCTTAAATCTCCATGACGTTATGATGTTTTTAGATGAGTATACACTCACTTCCGCTCATCTAAAAACGTCACGCAGTGGTGCAATGGTGGCGCCCAGTCACGTCGCGGCGAGCGACCAAATATTCAACATTTCTTTTATTCGCATTCTTTCTACATAAGTTTAATATAATACGATTTGGAATACAATTGTTGATAAATATAATCAAACTTAAAAATAAGGTAAGTACTCCTTTAATGATGTATTTCTCTGATACCATTGAAGTGCTCTATACGAAACTTGGTATACAGCATCGATGTATCAAGAGACTTATAATGAATAACCACATCAGTTCTTCTGAGAGGCGGGAAGGATGGTCGGCCATTTTTAATTTATGCAAAATCATTAATGATCTCCATCTCTGATACCGTTCAAGTGCTCGATGTAAAATTTGGTAAACATCATCGATGCATCAAGAGACATGATGAATGACAACTGGTTTCTCTGATTGGGTGGAAATCTTGGCGGCCATCTTTAATTTATGCAAAATTTTAATGATGTATATCTCTGATACCATGTAAGTGTTCTATATGAAACTTGGTATGCAGCATCGATGTATCAAAACACTCGCAATGAATAATCACATCAGTTCCTCTGAATGACAGGAAGGATAGGCAGCCATCTTTAATTTATGCAAAATCATTAATGATCTTTATCTCGGATACCATTCAAGTGCTCGATGTAAAATTTGATGTACATCATCATTGCATCAAGAGACTTAAGATGAATGACAGGACTGATTTCTCTGATTGGGCGGAAATCTTGGCGACCATTTTAATTTATGCAATATCATTAATGATCTATATCTGATACAATTTTAGTGCTTCATATGAAACTATAAATCATCGATACATCAAGAAACTTACAATTAATGACAACCAGTTTCTCTGATTAGGTGAAAAACATGATTGTCGTCTTTAATTTAGGCAAAATCTATACCTCTATACCTCTGTTCAAGTGTTTGATGCAAGAATTTGACTAAAAATGAATGACTAAACCGTTTTCTCTGATTGGATGGAAACCTTGGCAGCCATTTTCAATTTATGTAAAATCATTGATGATCTATATATCCTTTGATACTGTTAAAGTGTTCAGTATGATGTATACATCATAGATAGATCAAGAGACAAGTAATGACTGCTGGTATCTCTTGATTGGACAGACAACTTTGCGGCCATTTCTGATGGCAAGTTTTTTGATAATCTGTTAAATGTCACTTGACTGCTTGATGTTCCTGATGTTTTCAAAGTAGTATGGTTCAAATTTAATAGATTGTGAATGGCTGGCACCCAGAGCCGAGGGGTTTTAGATGCGCAGCTCCGTATTCGTATCAAAAACACTGTATTACTTGGCTCCCACTGAAAATTGGAAGACTTTTATTATTGTTCAGATTATTATTAGGGTTCAAAGCAAGAATGGCTTGAAGCCTTTTGTTTTTGTTCAGAATATCTTTGTTCTTCCGCCATATTTTTTGCACATGATATGTCAAATTATTTATTATAGTTCTCCAATGCATCCAACATCCCACACTGAATTTATCATATTTTAATCTTGTACAAGCCACTGCTAAAGCATCTTCTGCATTCAGCCAAATCTTTCAGGTTTTTATATATGCATTTTCCATTCATTGTGTACCAATATACACTGACTAAAACTGTCTGGCTGAGGGGTTGTTGCACCTTTTAGGTGCTGCCTCATGTTTTTTATCCTATCAGAGATATCATTGGACATTGCTTTCATTCACTGCCATCACCCATCAGAGGAGCTAATTAGAGCATTTCCACAAAGTGGATGCTCTTATGTTTTCATGAGAAACGGATCCGCCGGCGCCGCCGCCGCCGCCGCCGCGACTTCAAACGTGAATATCTCTGAAACCGTTAAATATTTTCGGGTCAGACTTTGTGTGCTATCTCCTTAGGCCTGGGGAATTTGTCTGGTTGTGTTTTGATAGCCGCTGCTCACCACTAGGTGGCGTTGTAGTCCGAGCATAGGTGAACCTTTCTGTGACGATTTCGTCTGAACCGCTTGCCCGATTTCTTTGAAATTTTATTACAATGGTCTTGAAGGATAGGCAATATGCTGAAAAGGTTTTGGTGTAGCTGGCGTAATTTTTAAGGCAAATTTTTTGCATCTCAAAAAAAAAAGTTTTTCGTGAAATGAAAATTCACCAATTCGCTTGAAGAAATATTTGAAAACTGTTCTATTCTAGGTTGCCAAGCATAAATATAGGATTGCCGACATGATAATTCCATTTCGGTGCGAACCTAATTGCCATTTAAATGAAAAATCACATCTATCTGACTTGACGACAAAACCTCTATAACTATTATCATGATTAAAGTTTTTTCCATTGAACTCTTATGTGCCATCTCCCTAGGGCTTTAGATCTCACCCGCTCGTTTTTCATGACATTTGGTCATCACTAGGTGGGGCTATAGACATGAATGCAGGTAAACATGTCTAACATCATATCTTCTGGACAACGTGTTTGATTTCCATGTAATTTGGGTATAATGATCTTGCAAGATAGGCAAAGAACTGACAAAGATTTTGTTGGTGAATCATGGAGACTCATTTTTGTATTTCAAAATAAGATTTTCTTTTCACAAAAACGAAAATTTGCTTCAGGGAAAAGTAATTCTGTTTTGCTGAACATGATCATAGCATTCCCAGTGTTGTAACTTACATCTCTTGTGAGCCAAATGGCCATTTTTTTTAAACATATGAAATTCTCACGACTTGAGTCCAATATCTACATTCCCCAGGCCACGTCTGAGGATTTTGCTTCATCATGTAGGTTTGTGATATTGTTTATCATTGGATGGCACTATAGACAGTAAATGTTTTTAGCACAATCTATTGGCATTTAATCTGTTTATGAAGTTTATTATTGTCAGACAAAGGCCTGAAAGTTGGTTTTTTTTTTTTTTTTTGATTGAAATTGAAAGACCACCTCTCATACGGATTTTGCAGCCCATCAACATAATGTTTGATTTATATCTCATTATACATTCTTTTTTTTTCAATTACTAATTTTATTAACAGTATGGTTTTAAAATGGATTGAAAGGACATTGGTGCTGTTGGTGCTGGCATAGGGTAAAGTCAGCTAAATATATGTTAGTCTAGGCTGCATCATTGGATGGTCAGTATGGAGAATTTAAGGATTCAAGTGAGCTTGAAGTCAGGCCATTATATTCTGCTTTACATGTCAGGCCTCATATTGAGGCCTGTATGTTGACTTTTCTGGTAATAAAACCTGTACTTATTGCATAATGCAATTTACATAAGTGGACTAGTACACCCCTTGTGTCAACAAAGTAAACACTTCATTTCCAGAATTAGTGCTACTTCTCTTCCCATTACTGATATAATAATTTGATCCTGTTCCCAAGTCCATTTCTTTATCTCCAGTGGCTGTGAAGGCTTGGGCTTCCAGATGTCTGGGGATGCATTCTGGCCAGTTTTCAATGAATAAAATCACAAATTATCACTCAGTTAATGCCATTGAACATAGTGTTGCATTTTGACAGCATAATTACAAATGCTGATAATTATTTCTTGCACTGAAAAAGTAGAAAGATTTTTGAAGTGAAACTAATACATACCTGCTATATGGCACATCCCACCGGGGAAATTTTTACATGTATATCTAATTGAAGTAATCCATTGGAACCACTGATGATTTTCCAATAATAGAGAAGAAAAGCAACTCCAAGTAGGGATGACAATTTCATTCTGTATATTTCACTGTTAGTTACAGCATCTTCAGCAGTGAGCAAAGTTACAAACAGCTCCATACGCACAGTATATACAAGGCATAATGTGATCTTAGCCAATACACATTTATGAATATGTGAGCCAGTAAATTATGTCATGCTGTCATTTTCAGAAATTTGTTAAATGTTAAGCGATGACCTGACAGCGATCTACAAATGGTGTGATTCAGGTAATACAATACACACTCTAATTGATGAAAACAATACATAATCTTCTTATCTGGCAAGAACTAAGTAAACTGCACAAATGAATAAAGTATGGTGATATAGTGGGTATGTACCTACATTGAATATTTCTACATGTCATGAAGTTTGGATAAGGACTGTCATTTTAAGATAATATTGGTATAATTTTCTTGGCAATCCACATCAGAATTGATGGAATCCTACAAATGTAACTCACATGTTTCATAATTGTATATTCCCATGCGAGTTACAACAATTGTGGAGTGTGTATTGTAACACCTGAATCACACTATTTGTAGATCGCTGACAGGTCATCGCTTAACATTTAACAATTTCTGAAAATGACGGCATTTTAATATCCGTCCAACTTGATTGATATAATTTACTGGCTCACTATACATAATGTGTATTGGCTAAGGTCACATTATGCCTTGTATATATACTGTGCATATGAAGCTGTTTGTAACTTTGTTCAATGCTTAAGATGCTGGAACTATAAAATTGTAATCCCGGCTACTCAGAGTTGCTTTTCTTCTCTATAATAGAAGTAAAATGAAGTGTTTTGGTGCATTTTGACAGAATATTTAGACTTTGAAGATGATATGTAACGATGCCCCCGATGAACTGAATTTTACATGTTACATGTATCTATTTGTCTGTCTGTCTCTCTGTCTGCCCATTTTTCTTGTCATACTACATATGCAGCTGGTGATGGATCAGAAGCCTAATTAATGAAATTGACTGACCTTCACCTGTTTTATCTAGGTCAAATTTATTATTAGAAAGGAGTGAAGATGGGCTCTCCAAATTCATCATACTTGTGCAATTGGTGACGGACTACAAGCCTATCCCAGTTGACTGAACCTATTTTCTCGAGGTTATATACTTTATATTATGATATAACATGAAATATAGCTAGGCATTCTAAATTGATACCACATATGCAACTGATGATGGACCTGAAGTCAATGAATAGGACTTACATTGACCTATTTTCTCAAGGTGAAAAACTATGTTAAGTCACATGTTGACTGCCAACATACACTCCAAATCTGTTTGTTGAGGCTGTGGTTGTCTTTTAGAACAATCTAGCGAATTTTGCATACATGTGTTCCAACAGCCTCAACAGCCCTGCCCCCTGTGCAGACCCTTTGGTCTTTGGTATATGTTGGCATATGTGGGAAGTTGATGCTGAGTCTCACCAGTTACCAATATGCGAGTTTTCAGAGCATTTCCATCATAGCTCTAGATTTGTATCTAATACCACTTATGCCGGTGCTAGGGGCCGTGTGGTCATATCATCCAAGTTGCCACATGAACAGGTACAATAAAAGCGTACCTGAGATACAACACATATCATGAATCGTTAGATTCTTGGTATGTGCTTTAGAATAGGTTAACCGGTAGACTATGCTGAGAAGTCATGTGACTCTGCCAGTATGTCGGCACCTCTTCCCACTTCCTTTATATGTGTTGTAATTCAACAGTAACTTGAATTATGCTGTATAGGTTGAGCTGTTGAAACATCCTCCATTTCCTAGCTCTGACATACTGCAAAATAGGTGCAAGAAAACGTCACTTTTTCTGTTGTTTTTCACATGACAATTGTCAAAGTTTTAGAAAAAGAAAGCTAAATATTTTTGGCTATCCAGAAATGAGAAGTTAATTGTAATCGTCCCTTTTGTCGTGGAGTCGACGTGAGAGAAAGCCCTGATCATTCCTATAAAGGTCCAGATATGAGTTGTCGGTAGGAATATTATCTTGTTAGGGCAATCATTTATGCATATCGGAATAGGTCGAAATTTAGAAGCAGTTATCATGTATCGTGAAAACCACGAAATGGAAATTGAAATTAATTTATCTAGTTCTAGTACAGCAAAATGGTACATGAAATTTGGGGAATTCTGCACAATGATGTGAAAGAATGAATTGGGGTGATATGCAAGAGGTGGGAAAAATTGACGACGTCTGGTGTAAAAAACAATTGTGAACGTTTTAAGAAAACAAAGCTAAATGTAGTGAAATTTCTCCCGGACCACCTGTAGGCCACAATTATTGTAACTCCTGATTGACGCTTTTTATCGTTAATAGACTGATTAATTCAAAGGCTTTAAAGAGCCGCCCACCGAGAAGACAATCCACCACAGTCAGACATGGAGCATCAAACACGTAGGAAAACGCGATGCACATGGCACAGTTTTTTCTTCCTGCAAGTGAACAAATCCGTGCCATAATTCTCTGAATTTCTCTGACACTTTTATATTTGTAATATCAGTCAAATAAATACCGGTATGATAAGTAATTTAGACATACAACTTCACTGTCACTTGATAACGAAATGTTGTCATCAGCGAAGAGTGAAAACTGCACGCCGGTGCATCGTGGGAAACAAATACACGTTAATTTATCGATATGCGTGACTGCGGCGGGTATTTCGACCCAACTCGAGGCCCGATGAGTATTTTCTTCAGAATTACATACAACAATAATCAGACTGACACGTCTAGCATTTAATAATGTTTCCAATCTTTAGATCGACTGACATTTTCTGATTTTCGCAGTTGCTGTTGCTTTTTTCCCTCGTCTGCAGTCGTGGATTTCAACTTCAAGAAATCTTAACGGTGAACGTTCGCCGTATAAATGACACAACGTAACCTTCTCATGAACGTAAAAGACGTTCTCGATTTATTTCATTTGGTAAAGACTGAGAAGAGAAACATTTTATTTGAGAGAAAACTGATCCTGAGGTTGCAGATATCACAGCACGGGTTTCGGGTTTGACACGTGCTATATGTGTATAGCACAGGCGGACGTCATGCCGCCCAAACCGGAGTGCTTCACCGCTGGATTTCTCACCTTCGTAATCGATCTTTTCATACTGAGAACTTCTAAGAAATGCCGAAACCCGCATTATCTATTCATGAATGCGGGCTTCAAAACACAGAATAATAAGGCCAGGATCCCCGACATGAATAGGGGTTGTGCCCAAATTGGGGAGGTCCAAAGCCCTGTGAGTACTAAATGTGTTACAAAATTATCTGGGGAAATGCTCTTCGCCCGTGTTTCACACGAGCTTTCATTCAGTCTGGCACCAGACAGGATTAGTCCCCCTCATAAATGATTAATGATACCGCTGATATGCAGTCATATGATAGAATAAAATAAATTCTATGGAATACCCAGGAATCAGTGAAGATTAGAGATGACTCCCTACTGTTTGGGCGAACATGTGGTGATGAGCGGAATATGAATTTTGATAGAAAACACAAAAACACTGTTGAGTTATATGCATGAGATTTTATAATTTTTCACATATTTCACTTTTCTACACAATACATAAGGGGGGGGGGGGGGCGGATCAGAGATGTGGATTATGATCAAATTCCAAGTATACCACAAATGCCTGGGTCCGACGCCTAGAATTTTGCTGAACGCAACATTAAACCTTAATTATCTCTCTCTCTCGCTCTTCTATAGAAAATGACTGACCTTGACCTAATTTAAAAGGTCGAATTCTAATGTTTGCAATATTCTTTGAATGATTACAGTTGGGGTATCCAAATTTATATTGCACATGTGACTGATGATGAGCCAGAAACCTACTCAAGTTGACTGACGTTGACCCATTTTACTAGGTCATTGTTTATTATGATATATATTGAAAAATTATACCTTTTCAAATTAATTCTATGTATACTTCTGGTGATGATACACAACTAAGTTAAAGATGTTGGACCATGATCCATTTTTAAGGGTATTTTCGTCATCATCCGTCCGTCTGTCTGTCCATCAGTCTGTCCATCACACCCTTCTCGTTGCCAAGATATCTTTAGAATGACTTACCCTACGCACGCCAAACTTGCAGTGCACATCCATATGCTCGTGACCCAGAACCCTATTGAATGTGGACCCGATTGGTTGGAAACTTTGGTGGCCATCTTTAATTTATGCGAAACCATTAATCTCGGGTATCGTCACTTCCGCTGTTCAGTGTGAAACTTGGTATAGATCATTCATTGATGCATCAAGAAACTTAAAAGGAATGACCAAACCAGTTTCCCTGATTCAGTGGAAACCTTGGCGGCCATCTTTAATTTATGCAAAATCATTAATGATATATATCTCTGATACCATTTGAGTGTTTATATGAAATTTGGTATACAGCATCGATGTATCAAGAGACTTGCAATGAATAAGCACATCAGTTCCTCTGAGTTGCAGGAAGGATGGGCAGCCGTCTTTAATTTATGCGAAATCATTAAAGAGGTAGTAGCGTGATTTTAATTGTTCTGGTAAACTGAACATTATGATCACCTGCAACATTTCCAAAGGTTTTTCATGTCTCGAAGTTTTGAATTCCATATAGGGACCAATATTGTTAGATTCTCAAATTCGGTCTAGTGAACAAGATGGAAATGGGAAATGACTGAGATGACGTCGGATAACGTGACCTGGTGTTCATGACGTCATGTTAGAAGGCATCACAGTACAATAAAAGTTCTATGACGTTGCAAAGCATCATGTTCAGAATGCTGATGCGTGTTTTGCGACGTCATCTCAGGCACTGGAACCAAGTGCAGGTGCTGTCATGTTTTTCAGAGAATGTCAGAAATGTGATTTCATTGCCCGTGATATGAAAAATTTAGGTCACAGAAAAATGTTGACTATAGTTAATCTCAACTACTAAATATCTTTTATCGAAATATGTTATTTGCTGAATATTTTCTAAATGACGCTACTACCTCTTTAATGATCTCTATCTCTGATACCATTCAAATGGTCGATGTAAAATTTGGTACACATCATCGATGCATCAAGAGACTTGCAATAAATGATAGTTCTGGTTTCTCTGATTGGGCGAAAACCTTGGTGGCCATCTTTAATTTATGCAAAATCTTTAATGATGTATATCTCTGATATCATTTCAGTGTTTTATATGAAACTTGGTATACAGCATCGATGTATCAAGAGACTTGCAATGAATAACCACATCAGTTCCTCCGAGTTGCAGGAAGGATGGGCGGCCGTCTTTGATTACGCGAAATCATTAATGATCTCTATCTCTGATACCGTTCAAATGCTTGATGTAAAATTTGGTATCATTGATGCATCAAGAGACTTATGTGATGAATACCGGTTTCTCTGATTGGACGGAAACCTTGGGGGCCATTTCTAATTGCAAAATATTTAATAATCAGTATATTTGTCACTTGACTGCTTGGTGTTTCTGATGTCTTGGTTCAAATTGAATCCATTATGAATGGCTGGCACCCAGAGCCGAGGGATTTTCAGATGCCGCATGCGCTACTTCATATTTCAAGGTCTAATTCTTTTTTTATATTTTCACGCTGTGCAATGTTATATAAGTACTACTATTTTTTTTTTTTGTCTCATCTGACTGGAGAAAATTTGGCAGGTGATAGAGCTCACGGCTCTTGTTCTCAACAATTCCCTGTTGTTCCTAACTTCATTTCATCTCACCAACTTCACTGTCAACACCTTGAAAGTATAAAATGCACTTTCTCATCTAAAAAGCAGCATGGCTACTGTGGGATGCATGGCTAATCAGAGATATCTCCATTTTCGAAATCATAATTTTAGTCAATGTTATGGGATATGATCAACTGAAAAGAATCGACCATAGAGGTCCACATCCCCTGGAGCATTAGCACCAGCTGCTGGCAGGGACATGGACCTCTGTGGTCGATTCTTTCTTAATTTTGGAGGGATTGAAATCTTCAAATAAAGATACATTATGACAAATAAGTCAGTTACTTACAAGCAAGGTAATAAAAAAAAGGTGTGAATATATTTGTATCAATAAGTTAATCATTATAAACTGTCGATTATCTCTGCATGTCGATTATCTCTGCAATTTTTATTCAGTTGTACTTTTACATTCTCATTTTACTGTGCGAGTTTAAAATCTACTTTCAGAAGTCTATTTAAAGGTTATACCAAATACCCCCTGCACACTGTACATGTCACTTTATTGCTTGTTTAGTATGACCAGCCCTCATCCAAATTCTAAGGGCAAATGAAATAGATGAGGGATTTTCATGAGTGAAACTTTTCTTAAAACATCTTCATATTCGTATACAGTTGGTTTGCAATTTAATGATAAATTACTAATTATAGCATCGAGCATGTGTGTTTAAAAAATCAAGGTCATGCTAAACAACCAATCAAGTGACAGTGGCCTGAATAAAGAACAAGTTGATATTTTTTTCTACAAAAAGTTACATCAAATTGGTTTGACACTTTAAAACAGATATGGTGAGAAGCATGTTGAAGCTGTAATCTCTGACCCATGACATCAGTCCGATTATGATATAATTAAGAAATAAATGTTAGTTTTCCGTCCTCTAACTGCTCCGATAATGAAAGGTAAAATGGAATTGTCCGTCCTAAAACATAAAGGCAATTCCGTTTTACCATCCATTATCTTAGCGGTTAGAGGATGCAAAACTAACATTTATTTCTATTCTAAAGCATCATTTACATTATTAATGCTAAGTTGAATAATAAATGTAGCCGTCAATTCAATTACCCCTGACAACAAATGCTGATTGACCAATCCAGATTGCGTGTCTCTGGTTTTCCACTGGGGCCAGTCTATTCTCTCGGGTGAGCTTAGTAATATAAAAGCAATTCCCATATTTCAGTGCAGAGACAATGTTTTACTGTGGTTTTAAACATTACGTCATCAGGATCTTATGTGATAAAGAATCAATTATACCAGATTGATTTTATTATCTCACACCGAGTACAGCGTTGATCTGTACGAGCTCGAGAGAGTTGCCTTCACAGTTTTTTGCTAACTCCACCGCCCAGCAGCATGTGAATCTTCAGCCAAGACAAGAGCTCTGCCGATTGATTCTGATGGATTTGCCATTGTATGAGATAAGGTATAAACTCCCCTTAATTTCCTGTGGAGTTGTCAGTCTACAGCCCCATATATCAACATAGTGGCTAAAACAGATGCATGTGAATGGTGGGGAGTTTGTATGATTGACAGCTTCAGTCATTGCAATGTTGTGTTCACCATACGCTTCCTTAATAAATTTACTATGATTGCCATGCCCTCGGATATACAGATTCGAGGAAAATGACAAGAATCATGTTAAATGGTTCAAATTTGAAAGCTTATCGAGGTCTCAAATCCAAGTGAAAAGCAGATAATAGAGCAGTAAATATTCCACTGAAAGTCAAAAGTTGGGAATAGTTCTCATTTATAGCCATTTAATATGGAGCAAACAGTGTGGTAACCTATCCACTTCATCTAAATCATATTTGGAATAGGTCCATTTTGGAATAGAGTCGCATGAGAAAAGGTACGATATCGTTCAATATAGGACAGAAATCTTCCTGTGCTTTCAATGCTAAAGAACAGGCAGATGCTTTAGAATATCGACTAGTCGGCTGTGTCGAACGTCCTATTGTGACGCACATTGCACAACAATTGGGTTTCATCATGATGATGTCAACAAAGGCTTTACATTTCAGCTTTGTGATGTAGTTGGCGTTACAATGGAAATGTCACCACAAACGTTCGCTGGGATTGCTGGCTACAAACAATCATTATCAGACTCCAACGCCATGGGTCGACAGGTCACGGCCTTCGCCGTTTCCAAACAGGCTTCGAAATTCAGTGTTTCAAGTTTGTTTTTTTAACTTCAACCATTCTCAAAAACAGCAAACCGCTATTGAAGGTTCTACCAAATACCCCCTGCACACTTTACATGGAAACATGCAGAGAAGCTGTTTAAAGAATGTCATCATATTTGATTTTTGAACACAATAAAACATTTGTGGTAAAATACGTATTGAAGCCGTAACCTCTGGAATGTGACGTCACAGTCTGATCATCAAATATATAATATCGACCAGTCGATCGTGTCAGACGTCCTATTGTGACGTACATTGCACAACAATTGGGTATGACCTTATCATCATGACGTCAAAAAAGGTACATTTTAGCTGCAATGGAAAAGTCACCAACATTCGCTACAATTGCTTATACTACGATCGATCGTAATCAGACTCCGATATCATGGGTCAGCAGGTCATGGCCTTCATCGTTTCCAAACAGGTGTGATATTGGAGGTTTTCAATTTTTTTTTTTTTTTTTTCAATCTTCAATCATTCCCAAAAACAGTAAACCGCTATTAAATGTCAAACATAAGCTCTTACAATAATTTGGCATCAAAACAGTATGTGATGTGGATACCATTTGGTAGAACCTTTATATGTCTTACCTCTTACAACAATTCAGCATTGAGAAATTAAGGGGTGTCACCGTTTGGGGACCATTTGGTAGAATTTAGAACCTTGAAGGTTTCAGAACTTTGTTTATTATTGACCTTCTGATCACTGGAAACCTGAGAATATGTGAAATCAGTCAATTGTCCGAAAATTCTTGTTTCTAAGCTGAATGTTCCAGCTAGCACCTGATCAGTTTGCTCTTTCTTCACAGGGAAGTAATGCTGCCTACATTGGACGATTTTATGTACCCAAGTTCTGCTTGATGATGTTGGCTGTGTATGGTGGCTTATACTGTTACAAGTACAACCGACATGTATGTATTATCTTAGCCTTGATGACATATTTCTCTGATTATTAATGTATGAGGGAATCAACTCATTGTTCTTGACCTTGTATCATTGTCCCCCGATGCCCGAAGGGCAAAAGGGGCACTATTGTCTAGTTTCCAGACAATAACTTTTGGTACCTAACCTCAAGATCTTGCTTCATATTGTTTTTCATACCGATCCCCCTGTAGGTGGCGCCACCTTGGGGCCAAGTTAAAATTTTGTTTCCGGACAATAACTTTTGAAAAATTAAATGGATTACTTTCAAATTATGTATACCTCACCTCAAGATCTCGCTTGAGATTGTTTTTCACGCCGATCCACCTGTACGTGGCGCCACCTGGGGGCCAAGTTAAATTTTTGTTTCCGGACAATAACTTTTGGAAAACTGAACGGATTCTTTTCAAATTTGGTATGTGGGTACCTCGCCCCAAGATCTCGCTTGGGATTGTTTTTCACACTGATCTGCCTATAGGTGGTGCGACCTTTGGGCCCAGTTAAAATTTTGTTTTCGGACAATAACTTTTGGAAACTGAATGGATTCTTTTCGAATATGGTATATGGGTACCTCACCTCAAGATCTCGCTTGGGATTGTCTTTCACGCTGATCCACCTATAGGTGGCACCACTTCGGCGCCAAGTTAAAATTTCATTTCCGGACAATGACTTTTGAAAAACTGAACAGATTCTTTTTAGATTTGGTTTGACAGGGTACCTCGCCTCAAGATCTCACTTAAGAACGTTTTTCATGATGATCCGCTAACAGGTGGTGGCTCCCGGGTACCTTACCTCAATTTCTCACTTGGGATTATTTTTCATGCTGCCACCAATGGGTCAAGTTAAAATTTCATGTTTGTGTCTCAAATCTTCACCTGTTATCACTTTAATGCCAATATCCTCCATTTGGAGATCTCCTGCAAACAAAATTATCTCCCTTGATCGCTGCGTCGATCGTCCGCCAGGTGGCGTGCTCTCCGCGCATGTCCATCACTCTTTTTCCTTTGCAGTCTTGGAAACAAGACCTGTTTTGAGAGAGCTCCTGTAAACAGTAACTTTTGGATTGTTATAGATGCACCCTAGGGTTATTTTTTTTGGTCTGTAAGTTCAGTATGGCTAACGTAGTCACCCAAACTATCAGGAATAGTAAGAGATGTGAATCATGTCGTCAGTTTTGGCCCGTAAAGGACTCACATGCTTTCTGTTTTAAATGCAGGGCACAGATATGCTACAGGCAGAGTACCTGTGCCGAGTGTGTAAACTGGGACGACGCTACCTGGGTTAGCTATGCTACAACTAGACGTACTCAACTATTGAAGGCTGCCGGTGACCAGAGGAAAGGGCCTGTAGAAAAAGCAGAAGCTAACCAGGCCCTAATCTACGACTTATCGCTAAACGAAGACACAACTTTAGCAAAGACTACAAGCCCGGAGATACCCCCCAGTGGCACAGTCTTACAGTCGGCGGTACCTTCAAAGAACAAGGTGCAGACCAGTCAAGCCCAAGCCACGGTACGGTTTACTGCTACTGCACCGGCTAGAGTGCTGACACGGACTCTACTAGACAGCCCCGTCACAGTCACGGATAAAAGCGAGTCCTCGGATACCAGCTCCCGTTCATCCAAGTCCCCAAAGAACCGCCGTACCCCGGAGACACAGACGGACACGGCGAAGAAAGCAGTCCGACAATCAAGATCACGGACTCCACCACTACAGCGGGACCCCGGCTCAAGCACAGCTCACCGGGTCCCCGGCACGGAGTCACGGCCCTATACGGGACGCCGGGAGTCGGACAAGCCAAGGGCCTACAGGGACCGGA
Source organism: Hanleya hanleyi (assembly GCA_036873755.1). NCBI lineage: Eukaryota > Metazoa > Mollusca > Polyplacophora > Lepidopleurida > Hanleyidae > Hanleya > Hanleya hanleyi. The sequence continues at coordinate 114,886 of JAVTVY010036763.1, read as the reverse complement.
GCCGTAGCACGGAAAGGGAGACCTCACGGACCTATCCAGACCACCGTGACTCCGATACCGGAGCACTACGGGAGGAAGCTACAGCCCGGAGCCGTACCACGGCCTGCAGCCGTACCACAGAACGGGATACTTCACGGACCTATCCAGCGCGCCGTGAATCTACATCTGAGAAGTCACGGACTCAAGCAGAACGGACTTATACAGATCACCGAGACTCAACATCCAAGAAGTCACGGACTTATGAGAAACGGACTCCGCCAGAACGCCGTGAGCCGGCCTCCACTCAAGTTTGGACCCGTACAACAGAGCCACACCTCGGTACTACGGCAAGCAGATCTCGTAAACGAAGTCGCACACCGTTACAACGCCGAGATTCCTATCCTGTACGTCATCATCGGGAGAGGGACCGTCCCAGACGTCGGACCCCTTCACCTAGTCCACCTAACCAGAGTCGGTACCATAGGTACCATACCCCGGAGCGACCTTACACCAGACAAGGAAGAAGCCGTTCACCGGTTTCCCGTCAACAAGCACGGGATAAACCGGAGCATCGGGATAAACGCACCAGAGATGAACAGGAACCCGTGGATCACCATTCCACTGCACCGAGCTTGGTCAAGAAGCACAGTCATCTCCCGGCTATACAGCCCCTTACCATGGTAGAGGTCCCTTCACCGGAGACCCATGAGATGACACGACCCCATTCTGCTAGCGACGCAGACTCAGGTTCAGACTACGAGGATTACGCACAACGTTCCACTCACTCGCCATCCTCGTCTCATACAGAGTCACCTCCCTCCCAACAGTCGGAGGTAGAAGACAAGAACAAGGACGGACTACCGTTTAAAGCCAGGATAGCGGCGGTTCACACGCTGGTTCCAGAGATGCCCAGACCGGTGGTCGGCGATGACAAACAGCCAGCTGACCCCGTCCGGAAACGGAGAAAACTTACAGCGGCATCTCTCTACGGACTGAACAAGCCTTCTGAGGAGGAAGCTGCGCCAACCTGCGCACCATCTCCGGCATCAGCTACCCTATATGAGACACTGGATCGACAGTTAAAGACTCCGAAATCTCTCCAGAAGCCCGGTCCTTTCAAGACTTACACCCTTCACGGAGACAATTTACCGTTCAAGGCCCCGAAGTCGGACCCGGATCTTGACAGACTGTTGAACTTCACAAAGACACCAGCGGTGGTACTTCAACAGAAGCAGGCCTGTGCTGTGGAGGACATGATGCTGACACAACACAGAATTACATCATACTCCGATTGGTTCCTGGCGGCTATTTCCAGGGTGATTCAAGATCCAGACAAAAAGCATAAGGATGGATCCCTGACCTTCTCACAACCCAAGATGGAGTTTCTCAGCGCCTTTATCGACTCCATGAATAAATCTAATGTGGATCTCATGGAAACAGGGGCGTTTACCTATGCTACGATGGTGCAGGCTCGACGAGCTGCATACCTGAAACATCCCAAGTCTGAGGTTTTGGAATCGGTTAAGAACGAATTGGCACAGCAACCTCTGTCATCCGAGTATCTCTTCAACCAAGCCATTTCGACAGTTATGCCTGCCGTCAATGACGAAAAGACTTCCCGCATTATCGGAGCCCTAGCTTACAGCAAAAGTAAAGGCAAGGGCAAGGGTAAAGGTCAAGGCAAGTCGACCAGAGGAGGACGTTCTGCACAGCCGTCACGTATGGACTCGGGCAGTCTACCCAAGCAGGACAGCCAGCAGAATTTTCGTTCCTACGGGAAAGGACAGTTTCGTGGCAGAGGAGGAAAGTTTTCCGACCGGGGCAGAGGAAAGCCCGACCGTCGGAATTGACGGTCCCCAGCCTCAGTTTTTAACCCATCATCATCATCCTTTCATCCTGCCAGAGTTCCAGGTATTCAATCATCCGGTCGTGGGCGGACGTCTACGGATCTTCTGGCGGAACTGGAAGCTTATCACAGACGACAAGTGGGTCGCCAGATCTCTCAGAGATGGAGTTTTCCTCAACTTTCTAGAGTACCCCAGGCTAATCACCAGACCCAAACCATCACGTCTTCCAGTTCGGCCAGAACATGTACGGACATTACTGGAGTCAGTACAAGTGTTATTGGACAAGGGCGCTGTCAGGGAATTACCCGTGGAAGAAGCAAGTCCAGGATTCTAGTCCTGTCTTCCTCGTTCCCAAGAAGGACACAGATCAGCTTCGCATGATTATAGACCTACGTCGACTCAACGACACTCTAGCGCCACCTCCACACTTCAAAATGACATCAGTTCCAGCATTACGGTCCCGCCTAAAACCGGACGATTGGCTAGCCTCCATCGACCTCCAGGATGCATACCTTCATGTTCCCATTCATCAACATCATCGTCGATATCTTCGATTCATCATTGCCGGGAGACGGTTCGAGTGGCAGGTCCTGCCGTTCGGCATCTCCATCGCCCCTTGGTGCTTCACAAGAATCACGTCACCAATCATGACCTTCCTTCACCTAAGGGGTATCAACATAGAGGCATACATCGACGACATCCTTGTGTGGGGGTCAAGGAAGTCAGCACTCAAGTCCCAGATACAATTCATCATTCAACTCCTGAGGTATCTCGGATTCATCCCACATCCAACAAAGTCGGAACTAGAGCCTGCCCAGAAACGACAATACATCGGAGCAGTATTCGACACACAGAGGCGGATCATCCTGCCCCCGGAAGAACGTTGGACAAAGATACAGGCTATCATCCAAAGATTTTTATCTTTCCAATCACAACCCTTACGTCTTTGGCAAAGCCTACTGGGATTGCTGACATCAACCCAGGATCTGACACAGTACGGACGACTGCAGCTGCGACCGTTACAGTTCCACCTGCAGCCGTATCTACGAGCTTCGGCCATCAACCCCAGAGTACCAGTTCCTCAGCACCTACATCAGTTCCTGAAATGGTGGCAGTCCAGGGAGAACGTCATGTTCGGGATTCCACTCCGCTGGGCACCATCGGACAAGAATCTATTCTCCGACGCATCACTCACGGGCTGGGGAGCCCATCTGGGAGAGTTACAGATAGCCGGCAGGTGGTCTCCACAACAAAAGACACTACACATCAATGTTCTGGAGATGGCAGCAGTGAACATGGCAGTCCAGCACTGGAGCCCTCAACTGTCCGACAGCTCTCTGATGATCGCATCAGACAACACGACAGTAGTAAGCTACATCAACAAGCTGGGGGGAACGAAGTCCCGACTACTGTTCCAGGAGACATGGTCTCTTTTCACCTGGGCACAGATTCATCGGTGCCGGATCCGAGCACGACATGTACCCGGTCACCTGAACGTCATTGCAGACAGTCTTTCACGTCCGGACAAAGTCCTACAGACGGAGTGGCATCTCCACACAGAGGCCTTTCGTCAGGTGTCATCGATTTGGGAACAGCCCCTAGTAGACCTGTTCGCAACAAGGGACAATACTCAGCTACCAATCTTCGTCAGCCCGATGCTCGACCTGCTAGCCTGGGCAGTCGACGCCATGTCAATCAGTTGGGACAACCTCATTGCCTACGCATTTCCACCGATAGCGCTTATTCAGGCAGTCTTGAACAAGATAACAGAACACAACAGTGTTATCCTCCTCGTAGTACCATGGTGGCCGAATCGCCCATGGTTCCCATCACTAGTCCAGCTACTGACCGACTTCCCTCGTCAGCTACCGCCGTGGCGTCGACTACTAGACCAACGACAAGGTATCCTACACCACGATCCACAGTGGCTCAACCTTCACGCCTGCAGATTATCAGGGAATCCCTTGCAGACCAGGGATTTTCAAGACCAGTTACAGAGGCGATGGCGACAGCAAACAGACCATCCACCTCTAGACTTTACCAGGCCAAGTGGGCTTACTTCCAGACCTGGTGTGGGACCAGAGACATCGATCCCTATACTGCCTCTGTTCCAGTAATAGCTGATTTCCTATTGCACCTGCATCGGGACAAGGAATTCAAGTTAAGCACCATAGAAGGATACCGTTCTGCATTATCCCGAGTCATGAGACTAACTTCAGGAATTGATATTGGACATGATATCAACGTTGCGGCTCTTCTCCAGTCCTTCGCCTTACAGTCCCGCCGGACAAGACAACTACTACCGAAATGGGACCTTGGAGTTGTACTGAGTGCGTTTCTACGCCCACCATTTGAACCGTTACAGTCGGCTACGATCAAGGCACTGTCTTACAAGACAGTCTTCTTAACAGCATTCGCTCTAGCCACTAGAGTCTCCGAGCTTCACGCATTGGAACGCAGCTCCCTGGCATGGACCGCTGGTTGGAAAACTATATCCTTCCGTCCGATCCCGGAATTCATCGCCAAGAATGAATCAACACGTCAGGGACCATGTGCTCAAAGACTATATCAGATCCCAGCACTTACAGATTTCGTAGGCCCACTGGAGAACAACAGAGTACTATGTCCAGTTAGAGCCCTACGATGCTATTTACAGAGAACAGACTCTACTAGAGGATCTAGACGTCTCCTATTTCTATCACTACATCCGGGAGCATCTGCGGACATTACGAAAAATACAGTTGCATCTTGGTTAAGGAAGACGATACACTGGACATACCAACTCGCCATCGATGCTCCTCCCCTATTGTCGAAGGCATCATCTCATGAGATTAGAGCTATTGCTACGTCCTGGCCGCTCTGGAAAAACTTATCACTGAACGAGATCGTTCAGGCCTGTGCATGGACTGTAAACTCTACCTTCACTGACTATTATCTTAGGGACATGTCTGTACAAACAGACAGGGTGACTACGTTGAGCCCGTTAGCAGTAGCCCAGCGTATAGTCCACTAATTCCATCAAGAAAAGAGGGGGGGGCGCCGCTCAAGCAAGCAAGATCCCGACAATTCGGTAAGTATAGAAGACATACCATGCCGGAGACGAAGGGACTTCAAGGCATCACGATGGCATCTGATTATCTAGCCAAGTATGCGAGCAAACGGTAGGAACAGAGTCCACCTCTCGCCCCATTACTTGTAATACCTTGAGCTCCCTACGCTTCTATACGACACGGGAATTATCAGGATATTATTGAGCATATTAGATTTACAAAATCAGAACAGGGCGTGCTCCGCTTAATCCAAAAGCAAGTCACAAGGCCGGCTACCCAACCTCCTCTGTTGGGAGTCTGGCATTAAAGTGAGACACAAACATTAAACATTTATAAATAATGTTGGTGTTTGTTATCAAATCAAACCTGTTATCAACGTTGATTTGCCCAACCCATCCTCCCCTCTTTGCTCGGCCTTGACTCAAAACAGGTCTTGCTCAACATGGGAAAAAGAGTGATGGACATGCGCGGAGAGCACGCCACCTGGCGGACGATCGACGCAGCGATCAAGGGAGATAATTTTGTTTGCAGGAGATCTCCAAATGGAGGATATTGGCATTAAAGTGATAACAGGTTTGATTTGATAACAAACACCAACATTATTTATAAATGTTTAATTTCTGGACAATACCTTCTGAAAACCTGATCAAATTAGGGTAAAATTTGGTAATTGTGGGTACCTTGTCGGTGGATCTCACTCGCTCCATGCCGTACTAAACATTACTGTTCCAAGCCAAATCATTTGCTTCAACGTCGGGGGACTTCAACCCCTCAGGTTTTCATTAATATAAAATTTGAATCCGGGACGTATCCAGGGCATTCTTGATGCCGGTCACCTCTATGGCTGCACATATTCACTTCCCCCAAAAGAAATGCATGGTTATTTGAATTTACATATTATGTTTGTGCAGATTTTGATACCATATAAATACAGAAATAAGCTAAACAAATAAAATCATAGGTTACTATCTCCAGTTGCCCAAGAACGCCTGTAAGAACAACTGAGCCTTCAGAGCTTCCACAGGCCTTAGAGTGGTTGCCGCCCTTGTATATTGATACAGTAGACGAGCATCGGCCAGCATATTCAGTTCAGAATTCTCTCTGGATCTAGACTCATTCTGCACATTGCAAAATTAATCCTCTGACTTCTGGTCTGAACAAACAGCCACAGACTCCGAGACTGATTGAGCATGGCCACCTCCATTCTGATGAAAGATAACCTTAATTATGTTAAAGGTGAAATGCAAAGATTTTCCAATTCTCCGTTTTACATTTAAAAGGGAAAGGCCACCCTAGGAAAAAGGTTACTTTAAAGGAGTACTTACCTTATTTTTGAGTGTGACTATATTTATCAGCAATTGTATTCCAAGCCTTATTATACAAAACTTATGTTGATAGAATGCGAAATAAAGGAAATATTGACTATTTGTTGCTCGCAACGGCGTGCACTGGGCGCCGCCATTGCACCATTGCGTGACGTTTTTAGATGAGCGGAAGTCAGTTTATACTCATCTAAAAACGTCACAACGTCATGGAGATTTAAGGTTGATCGTGCTGGTCATGCCAATAATTCGCAGGAGAAGCAACCCAGTAAATTCACTGACGTTCTAGTTGATTTTAGAAGTTCCAAGTGTAACCATGAAAATGTTGATGAACTTAATTAGCATCGTCGTTCAACTGAAATCACTTGACAATTTCAGAGGACGCTCTTTTAGTTCACCGCTCAGTTTCAAATTTTGTCCGAATTGAATCGGGCAGGTTCCAGCTGAGAAACTTTGGGAAGAAATTGTTCAGTTGGCGAAGATAACCTAAACCAATTTCCTTTTAGGAATTCCCCCCATGAGATTTGCCTAGCCAGTTTTTTCCTCGAATTAAAACTTGAACCCGGAGTAATTCAAATGCCGTAGTTGGAATGTCCCTGGATCAAGCGTTAGCCGTGACGTCCTAAATGCTGACGTCATCAGTCACGTCATCCCACAAACAATATGGCGGCGCCCACGTCGACCTCAAAGCGGAAACATGACTTCACAAATTGTAATAAAACTAATAGGGTATCGCCCCCAACGAAAGTAAAATAGTTGGTTATATTTCTTTAAGAGTCCAACCTTTGTAATAGGAACATATATAAAATAAGGTAAGTACTCCTTTAATTGAAAGAATAATCCATCATGTCCAGAAATTATTTTTGAATTTTTAGCTCATGGCCTGATTGTCCATCGTCCGTCGTGTGTAAACATCATCTCTGAAACTGCTTGGCCGATTAAGCTGAAATTTGGCATGCATGTTCCCCCCAATGAGTACACCAGAATTTGTTCATGCGGTGTCGATATGATCTTAAATATGGCTGCCATGGTGACCATCTAGAATTTGCCAGTGAAATCTTATCATTATTTTTCGTTAACTACTTCATGGATCTTTCTCAAATTTGGTACACCGGTTCCCATTTGGGTCTAGTTGCACAACATGTGTACTTTAGTCCAATTTGAATATCCAATATGGCCGCCAGGCAAGACACCTTTTCTGGTCCGATTTGAAAATCCAATATGGCCACCAGGCAGCCATCTTGAATTTCCCCATGAAATTTTGTTATCGTGAATTCTCAGGAAATTACTGCATGGATCTTTGTCAAATTTGGTACACAGGTTCCCCTTGTGGTCCAGTTGTGCAAGATACCTTTTTTGGTTCATTTTGAAAATCCAATATGGCCACATCTTGAATTTCCCATGAAATTTTGTTATCATGGAATCTCAGGAAATTACTGCATGGTTCATTTAGTGTTCAGGGGGGACAACACAAGTTAGAAACTCGTCTAATAATCAGTGATAATTTCTTACAGCTACTTTCTCCAGTTACAGCCAGATGAGCTACAGTGCTGCGGCATTATCTTTTTTTTCAGATTTGTTTTAGCAGAGTAAATGGCATTTGAAAACGTTTATTTTGGATAGGCCACTGCCATCTTTGTAACTCTTCAGTCTTTTGAGGTTAAATTGGTCCGGTCACGTGGTTAGCTGTGACGTAGCTTCGACACTTCACCATATGCAGTTCATTCACTCGAGCGTTGATTTCCCTCACAGAAAGACGTCTTTTGTAATCCATAATTAGTCCTTTGACCGGCATAAACTATGCATGAACTCCAGCTGTTGATCACAAATAGCCTGGTCTCTAGTTAATGACGAAAGAAATAAAAGTCCTGTATATTTCGATAAGTAAGTATGTATGCTGTCATACCAAATATACACTGGTCCATCCTCTGTTAATTTGTGGATTCCTCACATCATTTTGTGTCACAGAATTGAACAAATTTGTTAATCTGTTAAATACGCCACCTGTTATTTGCTTTGACAGCTCGATTGTTGTTCGTTCGCTAGACTTACTATGTGTCCAGTCAGGAACTACTTGTTTTCATAAAGTATTACCGAGTATAATCACAATGAGTGTGAGTGGATATGATGGTGTGCTATTAGAAAAATGATCAAAACTTCCTCTCAAACATGTATAAGTCACCTTCACAATCTTCATTATCTTGTGTTCCATAAATTCATCACTATCCCCTTCTGACCTACGTAGTCAGTCGCATAACTTTCGCTTGTGAAACTTTCATGATTGTGTGTCATGACTTTCAATCTCCCATTTTCCTTAAAGAATATCATTTTCACTGACATGTAGCGGTCCGTGTAATTGTTTTAAATAAAAAAAATAAATACTGTACATAGGTGTAAATAACACTTAATGAGAAAACAAGTCCGCAGAGAAAATCCTCGAAGAACAACTCAAGTCAAACAGCCTTGCTGGCTAGCTGATCATTGATGGGTGCAAAACTGACCGGTGTCGACATGACGTCACACTTCTAGCTGTAATGGTGACCCGCATAGGGCTAAATTATTAATTAGTTTTTAATTCACCTTACTTAGCCCCGTGAGGCTCCCGGGGATTGAGCTAGGGTGTCGTTATGCAAACTCCAGGTCATGGTAAGAATAGGTCTCAGCTCCTCAGAGAGCTTGTCGTAAGACTGGGGCACTCGTGGGGATCCCGGGTGTGAAAAGTTATAGGGGTCTTCCGGGTGTGAAAAGGAATAGGAACCAACATTGTGATATGACTGAAATAGTGTTGAAAGCGACATTAAATCATATTCACTCACTAAATTCGCCGTATCCTGCTGAATAATCTACTTAGAAAAAAAAATAAGACTAATCTCTGTATTAACCCAGGGCTGACCTCATTCACTTAAAGTAAACTTTTTCCTGGGGTGGCATTTAATATAGGTTGAATAATGATAGAAATACCAGTATCTACTTCACTTGGGTTATCTTGTCTGCTAGAATCTTTTTAAAAGTTGGTACCCTTTAGCCCAGCTGAATTCAGATTTGTGGAACGTCTGCGATAGTCTTTCCTTGATTGTGATGTTACATGTATGTCAGACCAAATATGAAAACCTTTGCATTTTACCTTTAACCAATCAGACTGCTGGAATTATCAGCCAATAGAATGCATCATTCGAATTCAGTCCCTATCCAGGGTAGAATTTGGATGGGAATCTGGGAGTCAACTCGCACAAAGATTCGCCTGAAAGCCTGCTTGCTTGAATGCATCAGGTCGCTATATAGCTGAAATATTGCTGAACGCGACGTTAAACCTTAATTCTTTGTGTCTCTCAGCGGTGAAGTGAGATACTGGTCTACTGTGTGGATGTACAAGGGAGACAGCCAGCCAGTCTACCTGGAGCCTTAATTAGTCTTGGGTTAAATTTGTTCACTCCAAATGTCAGTCCGTATCTCTAACAATGTTCGAATATGTCTGTTCCGAATGTCTGTTCACTGACTGGGTCTAACCATTTCTCTCCATCTTAGATAATACTATTATCATCTGAACATTATTATCATCTGAACATGCTAAAAGTTACTGTTCAATAATTAACCTTTGGAAAGTTTCTGCAGATGAGTACATGTTTCTCAGTTAACTACTGTTCTGATTAAACTCTTGTAATTAAACACTCATCTAATGAGTCTTGACTATCTGTCTCTTTACAGACCTGGGAGAATTTTGCTGGATGGCATATCTATACTGGTCGTTCTGGATATTTCATCGATATTCACAAATGCTGAGACAGTGTGGTAGGAATTCTTTTAACATCACAGTCAATGACAATCTTATTGATACTGTTGACCATCAAACATTACTTGGCCTACAGTTAACCATGTATGTGCTACTATCTCTAGGTTGCTATGTCCTGAGGAAGCATAAGAAACTTCTGCCACAAAAGTCAAGGCTTTTATTTTATAATGGCTACATAGCACCTCCATATCATTTACTGTCTTAGTATCTGGGGAAACTTCAAGCCAGCTTCTTAATAGAATACACAAACTTCAGAAGTCTGCCGCATGCCTTGATATTGTGTTTTGTTGGTTGCCTAGTCACATTTGCATCAAAGGTAATACTGAGGCTGATAGAATCGCTATTAAAGGCAGCCCTAGATGATGAGGTTGATGCTGTTGGAATCCCATATAGCGATTCCAGACCCTCTGTCTGTACTAATGTGAGATGGCTGTTTCAAACTTTATGGGATGCTGTGATCTGTGTTGTTAAATCAAGTCCATATGAGAACAATAGTTAGAGTCACAGATGGTGACTTTAAAGGAGAACTCGCCTGAATGTGTTTTCCACGTTATATTTCCTCCTTGATTTTTAAGGCCCCTGGCTACTGGTATGGGTGCAGCCTTATTGGATTGCCTTGTATGGGGCCAAAGTCGGTCCTAAGTCACTTTGTCTTTAAGATTGCAAAGAAAGAAAAAAGCAGAATTGGGACTTATGGTCACAGTGCCAAATTTGGAGGAGATATTGAGCTGGAAATGCGCTATAATTTGATGGTGATTGGAACTAACGAAAGTATGTTTTTGTTCATCAAAAAAAACCCCTGTTTACACGGTCACCGATTTTGAGATAATCATGGCGGCCTAACCAAAATCAACAATTTTGAAACGAGATCTCGCAGTAGTATATCAAAATTAACATAAACTCCCAGAAGGCTTAGCGCTGTCACTTCATTGGAATCCATGCTTTGGGCTTGGCAAGGCTGTGAACAGAATCTGAAAGAAATGAACTTTGGCAGAATTAAGGTCCAAATCTTTGGGATTCCGAATTTCATCACCTCAATTCGAGCTACATATCTCTTCATAATATCCACGAAATATAATATGAAATAGGCAAAGCCTAGAAATGAATGAAGTAACTACTTTTGTTCACTTCTGGCCCTGCGGGGCTTCCGGGGATTGACCTGGGATGTCGTCGCGTGCACACCGCAGGTCATGGTAAGAATAAGCCTCAGCTCCTCAGATAGCTAAGATTCATAGCGTCTCCCTTCCCTCAACGCTATGCCGCGGGATCTCCCGTGTGTAATTCAGGTAGATAAACACCGTCAGAAACAGACCAGAAAATTACATTCCCTCACCCCAAATCCCCACTATCGTAACATATGGTCCTATCGGTTTAGAATGCCATCAATATTATTAGTTATAAACACTTACTTGCACTCGAAATGTGGCACAGAACGAAATGGATCGGGAGAGAATAACAAAGCTGCCATGTCAGTTTCTTGTCTTGTCGAACTCGCTGACAAGGTACAAATTTCTTACACACGATTCCAAAATTTGACCCCTTTAAATTTCGCCCATGGGACTAAATATAGAATCTCCTGCAGGCCCACACGTGTGCAATATTACATGCTGACAAAACGGTAGATACTATCAGACTGTAGTTGAAGGGTACTTGGATTGTTTTTTTCAAATCAATAGAGCATGGAATATTGCACACGTGTGGGCCGGCAAAGCCATAAAATGCACACAGATAACGGCACCCTTTCGAAGTCCACGAGTTCTAGTTTCATAGTGAATTGACATGGTTTTACAGAATAATCCATGCAGTTTGTCTGAGATAGTGTTTTCATTTCACGCTACCAACTAACTGCAGGGCACTGCTATTGTCACAGTATGTGTCTTGTGTGCTGTCCTCTGTGTTTTACGGGGTGGTTGGAGGGTATCTGATTTCTTCTTTGAAGTAGCAGGAACGCAACTTGGCTGGTTGGTGCTTTAGTTGGTTCGTCGTCACAATATGACTGAAACAATGTTGAAGGCGATGTTAAATCCTATTCACTCACTCACCCTTGTCACAGTTCAGGTAAAATTCTACATCAGAGTTTAGGGAGATTGACGTTGAATGAGGTAGTCAAGTGGACGAAATGTTGGCATTGTGGCAAACATCCCAAGACGCAACCAATGACTTCATCTGTGTTACGTCACATGGAGAAAGAGCAACATAGAGCCTCTCTTTTGTATATAAATCTGGTAGCACCCTACTGCGGCAGATGCATCCAAATTTATTACATCGAATGGAAAGAATAATGATTTATTTTGTGGTTGGGTCATAGTCCTTGCCTAAGTTTTTATGTCCTGCTTGATAGATGCTGCTGGGACAGCCAGGCATTTATGAATGATAATCTCATCATTAGGTCAAGGTCAGTTAGATCCCAGCCTCAAAATTGTGTACATAAATGTATGACAGTAATGAGTATAGCTGCTTGAATAAGGCATGAATATATGAAAAAAATTTAATGCTCAAACTCGAAACAAGAGTCATCCGGTCCCGTGTTCCCTACTACTAGGCTCAGGCACGGAGCTCAGCCGTACGATCGGTCATTACATAGTTTTTGAAGCGTTAGAATTCAGACCATAATGAGAACGTCTCGGTGGACGAGTGTGTCTGACAGATGACCTACTCATTATGCATTCTTGTGAAACATTTTCTATACCAACATTAGGATGCTGGACATGATGATGATTCAGGACTGATGTTCCATAAGGAATTAGATATGTTTCAATGGAACTGGAAGAGGACACGTGAACGAATCTTTCGATGTATTCATTTCTGGGACCCATTTTCATTGAGCATGGTCCCAGGGTTCGTTAGAGCAGTTATTTTCCAGTGGAAGGTGACCCCAGGTTGCGAGGTTTATATATTTCTGTTGATAACGTCTTGTCCTTAAAATGGAGTATCTATTATGGTTTAGTTCTCTTGAATTTGATCCGATTCATCAAAAATATCTGTTTTCCTTGCAGGCCTTCCTGAGTGAACTTCTGCCTTGTAAAGACCACGACGGCTTTATGGATAGAGGACTCAAATCTAGGAAACGAGCTAAAAATTGACCTGTGAATTTAGTTTTGTAAGATAAATATTATGACATTAGGCATTGGTGACTAATCCAGAACATTTATTGTGTGACTTGGTGTCCAGTGAATGTAGGAATGCTGTTGTCGTGGCTTCCATCGGTGATCTGTTAGACTGGAAGCAAAGAGTTACATCAGTGAAGGGACAGTTACAGAGGATTTCATAATAGTTTACCAATATATCTTTCAGTGACGAGAAATTACATGCCTAGACTGAATCAAATCATCACATGTAACTTTGCACCTCCTATCTGAAGTTGCCAACTTCTAATATATTTATTTCATTTGGTGTGTTTCTATGATTTTCGTTGGCAGGCTGAGTGGCTGTTTGAAAACCCATCCCACAATGAGAGATCAGCATGACAGGCAAAATTAACTTGCAAGTTTGCAACATCAGACACAACAAAACTGTTCAGCTTCACACTTGCCAGAGCAACATGGTGACACCCAATGTGTTTGTAAACATCACATCAGCCACAAACTGTAAACTATTATGAAATCTTCTATAAAATGTACATAAAAGACTTATTTCAACTTGAGCATATTCCTTTCTCGTTCTTAGTACTTATTGTGTGACTTTCGTAAATCCTGGATCCAGAAATTTGAAATGTTTACCATTACAAAAAAAACAACTGTATACAGGCTCTGACCCAGTTCATGCAGTCCTGTTGGCCAAGCTTTTGTGTGGTGTGACCTAGGCTTTATTCAATGATAATTGTGGTTGATAATCACAATAAATTAAGTTACATAATATGAATGCTTTTGTCAGTTTTGTTACTTCACAATGCATGAATGATGACTGTTATCAGCATTGCAAAGCACCCATTATTACGGATCTTACATGTACTTCAGTATTGTAAGTACGCGACTGTTTCGACTGTACACAGCCTTGCCCATTCGTGTGCCACAGCTGTGTTGTTGGTCTGATTGAACTGAAGCTGCATTGTAACATAATTGATATGCTTACTTTGTTTACTTTTAGTCTTCTTTGAAAACCATGCATTATTGTATCAGAAGCCATCTTTCTACATTGCAACAAAGACCGCAGCCCCTAGTTGGGAATGCCAAACTGAAGTAAGAATGGTAATAAGTGTGTACGACCAGGCGTGCAAAGCATAGATTATACTTCTTCCATTTTGTACGGAAAACTTCAATTCAAGAAGTGCTGATTACATCAATCTTATTAAAAGCAGATCTATCAAGTTGTAAATAAATCTGAAACATTTCAGGCCATTCATTGATTGTCTGGCACAAAAATTACTGCAGTCGTGCATCGACTTTTATCACAACACAAAAAGGCTTGGGGAACAGCCCTTTGAAGTAGACAGCCACAAATGTAGTAAAAGTGTCCGATCTAGTAACCTGTTTATAATATATATCCATTATAAATCTGATTGGCTCATACCACCTGGTGGCAAATGCATTGGAAACTCTGCCCAATGTTTTGTGGTACAAAACCTCCATATCTGTGGGACATGCATCAGAAATTTCGTTCTTTTCGCAAAGCGCCCCTTCTATTACAAACTGTCCTATTCCTCCTTTGGAGATCCACATTCAGCACAAAAGCACACTCCCTATCCATACACTGTTTGTAAAGTTACAGAAGAAAGTTGTAAAATGTGACAATGGAATTTACTGTTAAATAGAAGCATCAGTTTCAACTGCTATTTTACAGTTCATAGCTGTAGCAATACAGACAACCAGTGTAAGTTTGCATCTTCTGGATGAACTACAGTAGTAAGTGGAGTAAAGGGCAACAACGCTGTATTGTAACATTATTCGGGTGTAAAATTACAGTAGGTGTATTTCGTATACCTTTCCAGATCTTTTCATCTATAATACACAGAAAACTTCAAGTACAATTTATCTAAAATGTACAAGGAGGAATAATGAGTTTGCCTGCCAAGGTTCAATCCTCGGGGGGTGGTCGTTGGAGTTAATTTACATGTTCAAAGACCAACTTAGCCTCTAATATTGCACCGTTTCACAAAGCTGATGTGCAGGATGATAGAAAGAAATGTGAACACTTATATTATCGGTGGTGCTGAATATAAATATATATTTAACCGAACCATTACGTTCTGGGAATTTTCTTCTCTATACTCGCTTGAAAGAGAGACACCAGGGAACTTCCCTTACAGAAAATTAAGATTGCAGAGAGATTGCGAAGAGATTGCGGAGTTAGCTTGCAGTAGCTTACAATGTTAGCTACCGATAAGATCCCATTTGAAACATTGGGAGCTTGTGCTAGCTCCCGATAAGGCCGGCAGATTGGCTCCCGCAAGGTAGTGATAGCTCCCCGCAACCTAGCGCAAGCTTGCGCCAGCTCTCGATTGTAGCTCCCTGCGAGCTCGCGCCAGCTCCCCATTCCTGCTCCGTGCGAGCTTGTGCTAGCTCCCCGCGAGCTCGCGATACCTCCCCGCAAGCTCGCGATAGCTCACCGCAACCTTGCGCTAGCTCCCCGCAAGCTGCTACCTTGCCGGCAGCTACCGATAAGCTCCCATTTGAAACATTGTTAGTTTGCGGCTGTCCATGGTAGCCAGCACTAGTTAACGAAGATCCAGAGTTGTATTACTGTTGATAGGGTTGCGCGAGCTAGCGGTAGGTGCCGCAAGCTAGTGGTAGGTTGCGCAAGCCAGCGACCTATCAAACTTGATCCACAAAATCAGTGACCCTGGTTCAGCCTACAATTTCACAAATTCATTATGTAGGTCAAGATCAGAACAAAGACAGGGTGAGCATACATGTACTATTTATACACCAGCTATTTGAAAACATGCAGAACAAATTAGGGGAAAAGATCTGAATTTTGCAAAAAGGTAGATTAACTATCCAATAAAATTAAAAGTTTTATAGCTAATTGAGGTTAACCATGGGTTAACTGAATAATGACCATCCATTTGTTTTGCTTAAGAAATAGCCTAGTACTGGTATCAAGTGAATCCAAATTGAATTGCTATTCATCTTTAAGAAATAACATGAGGTGAGTTTTAGTGGATTACTAAATGCATTATATGCCTAATATACTCTAGACCAGGTCTAAGTTAGAAAATTCATAATTAAACCCTCTCCTACGTACTCTCACTATGTTAATTCACTTCAGGCAAAACTCAGCTATGATTGCTTGATCATTTAAAGAGCATGTACTTACCAGAAACTAATGAAACAACATGAAATGACTCTCTCTTACATGTACATCCATTGAACTGAGATGTATAACAGCTTCTCCCTCCAATTTTTCAAATGCTGACTGCATCACACACCATCCCTCCCCGTTCAAAAGTAGTCCATTTCCAGGGCAGGAAATACCAAGGATAAAAGGGCACTAATCCCATATCTAAAGAAAGTTTATCATTCACATGTGAAAACATAAGTAAATATCTGTAGCACTGCAGAGAACAGATTATTTGGCCTTGTGTGGAAGGGAACTTTGGAATTTTATTATGTATTCCTACACACTGGTCACGAGACTGACCCAGATTTTCCAGATGTTGGTTTAAGAAAGGCCTATATAGCTGGAATGGTGTGGAATCTCAAGAATACAGAGACTATCAAATATCTCAAACTTGCGATAGCTCCCGCAAACTTGCGCTACCTCTCGCGAGCTAGCAGGTTTGAAAATCTGCGATGATGGTAGGTAGCGCAAACTTGCAGTGAGTACTAGAAACAATCTATGATAGTGAGCGCGAGGTAGCGGGTATCTCACGCGAGCTAACGGGTAGCTCCCGCTGGCTCTCGCGATCTGCTGGTTAGCTCGCACTAGTTCGCGCAAGGTAGCGGATAGCTCGCACAAGTTAACATATGAGCCCCGGAGCTTAGCGGGAGCTCCCCGCAACCTTAAATTTCTGTAAGGGTTTACTTCTTTAAATGCTATACGCCAATGGACTTTCTGCTGACCATGGATTTGTACAGTTATTTCTGTTGATTTAACGGTATTTTTGTTGTAATTATGCAATACTACCACTGTTGTACAATTACAACATATGCTGTAGAAATACAGATATACAGATCGGGGCATCCTGTAAAAATACAGTGAAAAACGCTGGCACCCTTTTTGCCAGCACTTTTTGCTGTAAAATTACAGCACCCTTTTTTACAGTGTAGGTGCCGCCAGGTGGGGTATATGTTCACATATGCGTGCCCTTATTCTTCCTCTTTCCTGCTGCGAGACCAGACATGATTTGGAGAGCCAGCTAGTTTTGCAAATAAATCTAGCATCGAACGTGCAGTTTGTACTGGATACATTAGAATAGAATGTCCGACGTATCTACGCCTTCAGTTCGTCACCAAGTTAGGTGTACGGGGGGGCTGTACAGAATGTCGGTCGTACAGATCTACGGCTGACGAACATTCCAAAAGTCATCTTTGCCGTCAGCGTGTTTGCACGCAAGAATCTACGTGTGAGATCACGCCAAGTGGCAATGTTACTATACGTTTATCTTACACGAGAAATCCAAGGCAGAAAAGAATTTGAAACGTCTCAAAGGGGAAAGAAGAAAGAAAGCACAGCAGTTCTTCGATAGAATGCGTTCATCGGCAACGGAATCGACAACTAATGCTGATCTTTAATTCCCGAAAAAGAAAATTCTCCCGTTACAATACAGCCGCACTGATGAACATGAGGAACGGGAATTTTCAAGCGCAGAAAAATTACCGACTTTACATGTCAAACTTCGGGACCCGGACCCACCGAGTAAATCTCCATCCCGATCAAGGGAATCTTCAGAAGAAGAACACCCGGGACGGAGTCCCGATTATACCGGAAAGCCCGATAAACCGGGAGACTGACCTGGTTATATCCCGAACTTTGGTAATCCTCATACTCCGCAACTATCCCAAAGCCCGGAGCCCGAAACGCGTAGCCCGAATATGGGTTTGATCGTTAATTCGGACACGACCAAAACTCAGAAGTCAGATCGTCAGAATATCTCCAACGCCGAACAGTTTCGGACTCGTGACAAATTAGACAAATCTAAGGGTCGAAGATCGGAACTGAAACGTAAATCACAGGTTCCGGACAAAGATTTGCAAGTTTATGGGAAATTAGACTTGGCTAAACTTTTAATTCGGAAAACAGTTCCCCATACTCAATCCATAGAGAATTCCGAACCGGAAAAACACCGTCGAATGAGTGAAAAATTAGAATTACTAACCACCACTCATATCTTCAAATAAACTGTCCGTTTATTAAAGGCAATCGCATGATTGGATAATCAGAGCACCATTACATACATACATACTATATGAAGAATATCTTATACAATTAATGAAAGCATGCACAGTTAATGATTTCAGGCTCCTGCTATATACTATATGAACAAATATATTATACAAGTAATGAAAGCATGCAAGGTAAAAGATTTTCAGGCAGATATGAAAGCATGCAAAGTTACTGATTTCAGGCAAATGGCATGCAGTTAAGTGGCGTTAACATAGACATGCATAGGTAACAAAATATATATACGTTGACTTGAGGCACGTGCCTCGTTTATCTGAAATACTTAATTCAAATATCCTGACTATATACAATGAGAATACCTACATGTACTGATTAATATGGTATACCTCGTACACTGACTGAGATACATGTACAAATGAATGAGGTATCCATCAGTACCTCACCCGCCTCCTGAGGCAACACCGGCCTCGGGAGAATGAAATTCTGCCCAATCACTCGGGTGGGTGGGTGGGAAAACATCAATGGTGTTCTGACTATCCGATCGAAAACTGGTGAGGATCTAATGAATGATTCCTATATAAGTACCTGTGAAGTGTGAATCCTGTGATCCACGCTTGGGGTGAGTTGAGCAGTGCTCAGTAATTAGCCGTTTTGAGGAGCCAAAACAGACCAATTACTAACCACCACTCATATCTTCAAATAAACTGTCCGTTTATTAAAGGCAATCGCACGATTGGATAATCAGAGCACCATTACATACAAATATACTATATGAAAAAATATCTTATACAAATAATGAAAGCATGCAAAGTAAATGATTTCAGGCTCATGCTATATACTATATGAACAAATATATTATACAAGTAATGAAAACATGCAAGGTAAAAGATTTTCAGGCAGATATGAAAGCATGCAAAGTTAATGATTTCAGGCAAATGACATGCAGTTAAGTGGCGTTAACATATAGACATGCATAGGTAACAAAATATACATACGTTGACTTGAGGCATGTGCCTCGTTTATCTGAAATACTTAATTCAAATATCCTGACTATATACAATGAGAATACCTACATGTACTGATTAATATGGTATACCTTGTATACTGACTGAAATACATACATGTACAAATGAATGAGGTATCCATCAGTACCTCACCCGCCAAGCCGCAGGCCCCCCGCCAAGCCGAGAAGGTCCGATAGACACCGTGCAACCAGCCCCGGAAGTAGTAAGGGAAGGCGATTTCAGCGCAACTTTTCCAGGGAGGTAACTTTTGGTTCCCCTTTTTCCGCCAGGGGGCGACACCAGTCCCGTATGACGTCACTTCCGGTCTGGGTGAATGTAGCGTGACCTGGGAACATGATAGGATATGCACTGACCTGTCTGTGGGGTTTTTCCACAATGTCGTTCACCTCCGTGTCTTTCGGTCACCTCCGTTGTTCCTCGGTCAGGTCACCGTGTTTCTTCTGGGTGATCTCCGTGTTTCTTCGGTCAGGTCCGTATACAAGTGGGGTTTTTCCCACAATGTCGTTCACTTCCACGAAAAGACACGGAGGTGGCCGAAGACACACGGAGGTGCCCCAGAAGATACAAGTGGGGTTTTTCCCACAATGTCGTTCACTTCCGAGTCTCTTCGGTCACTTTCCACGAAAAGACACGGAGGTGGCCGAAGACACACGGAGGTGCTCCAAGATGTCACGGAGGTGCCCGAAGAGACACGGAGGTCACTGAAGATGTCACGGAGATCACCGAAGGGACACGGAGGTGCCCGAAGATGTCACGGAGGTCACCGAAGAGTCACGGTGGTCACCGAAAAGACACGGTGACCGAAGACACACGGAGGTCACCGAAAAGACACGAATGTCACGAAAAAACGTATAAAAGTGGAAAATTTTAGGGGATTACTGCATTCATTGGCCTGCCGATCGGAGCTACCTCACCAGCCTGCCTTACCAACCTACCTGCCCAGCTTGAACCACTCTGACGACAGGAGGAATCACCGGGACTTGCCTCACCGAAGCATGAGATGTGGAGAAGATTTTCCGGGGATCCAGGAGCGCCTCCGGCTGAAGTCTTGCCCGAAGACGAGCGTGTGAGTGAGATTTATCGACGTCACTGGACCACCATACGCCACCGTCACCGTCGTCTATTGGACTTGTATAACTTTCGACTGCAGGACCTCACGTATCTTTCTACTTACGCCGAGAACATTTTTACAGACCAGGTGACAGCTTTCAAGTTGAATATTACATTCGGCTGCATCTTACGGCACAAAGAGACGGACCAGTTGCGGTATTTTTATCCCAGCAATAATACCTATGTGTTTGACCAGCCATTCACGGTGATGGATGCAATTTCTCTGGAGCCACTCATCGACCAACTGACTACGTTGGACCCATTGGAATGGGCCCGGTTGCAATGCCCCAATACCAAATGGACTGTAGAAATGGTGACGAAAGTCACATTTTTCGTCACGAAAATGAGAAATCACCCGATCGGCGCTCCTGTTATTCTTCCGCCTTGGCTGCTCAATCGAAGAGGACTGTATGCGTTAACGGGAGGCGCAAGGGTCCCTACAAAGACCGGAAATGTCTGTTTCGGTGTTTGGCCGTGCATTTGGACGAGTGTAATCCCCGGGCTTGTGACAAAGTGGCCAATGGCTATTGGAGACAGTATTTACAGGAGCAAGACCTGGATGAGCGGCAGTTCCGGGGAGTCCCCTTTAAGTATTTGGATGTCGTGGAAACTCTGTTCAACATCAATATCTTTGTATACCGATTACGACGCGAGGATGACATATTTTTGGCTGAATTGGTTCATCGCTCAACAGAACGGTATGCTTCTACGATGAAAGTCAATGTCTTCCACGACGGCGGTGTGAGTCATTTTTCTCTCATCTACAATATGAGCCTGTACGCGCAATCCTACAGTTGTGCCAATGCCCTGTACCTGTGATCCCTTGCCCAGCCCATGCCCAGCGGTCATTTTCCGCGCTGGTTGGCGGAAGGTCAACATTTCACACCGCAACGCACCCCCTACAAACATCTCGCCGACCAGTGGTTGGACTGGGAAGCCTATCGACGGGGAATTTCTATACGGCATCAGACCAACGCCACAGAGAAGCGCATAGGAGATCGTCGACTCCCTGTCGATGGGTTTGCCCTTGTGGGTAGAACACCGACCGTATTCCAGTTTTATGGATGCTATTGGCACGGTCACGAATGCCATTTCAGCACTGGACGCTTCAACCAACGACGTGGGAAATCGGCGGAAGAATTACGGGAAGAAGTCCAGGAGAACGGAGATTGCATCAAAGAGAGGGGATACCACCTCATCGAAATGTGGGAGTGTGAATTTCACACCATGTGCCAGGCCCTCCCACATTTACGCCGTTTCCTTAAAGCGCGCGAGTACCCTCTCAGTCGTCGGTGACTCCTGACTCTGCCACAGATGTTCGACGCCATTCGTTCCGGGGACCTCTACGGCTTTGTGGAATGCGACCTGCATGTTCCCGACACTCTCAAGCCACTCTTCGCCCAGTGCCCACCTATTATCAAAAACACACTGGTGGGTCGGGATGACATTGGAGACACCATGGGTGCCTATGCTGAGCAACACGAGTGTTTGCCTCGACCTCGACGGATGTTGATTGGCAGTATGTGGGCAGAGAAAATCTTGCTGGGCACTCCGCTACTACAGTGGTACATCAGCCACGGCCTGGAAGTCACGCGCGTGTACCAAGTCTTACAGTACGTACCCAACGCCTGTTTTGCGGGGAATGCCGACATCGTGAGGTCTGCCCGTCGTCAAGGTGATCAAGATCCGAGTAAGGCCATCATCGGTGAATCGTGGAAGCTCACGGGCAATGGCTATTATGGCAAAACGGCCACTAACCAAGATAACCACATGAACATGAACATCTGTACCACCCCACAAGCCCGCAAAAAGTCAATTCTCCCCTGTTTCGGTCCGTGAAGGTCATCGATGACGACACGTATGAAATCACTTTAGCCAAAAACACTATCCGTTACAACCTACCCCTCCAGATTGGATGTATGGTATACCAGGTGGCCAAGCTGGGGATGCTCCAGTTTTTGTACGATTTCTTGGGTGTGTATTTTAATCCATCAGATTGGCAACTCATGGAGATGGATACAGACTCTGCTTACATGGCCGTGTCTAATGCGGATTGGGAGTCTCTGGTCAAACTCGAGTTACGTGCACAGTATGAGGTGGAACGGAACCAGTGGCTACTTCGACGTGACCATTACCAGTACGACAAGCGGACGCCGGGCCTCTTCAAGTTGGAGTGAGTGGCGATGCCATGATTGCTCTCTCCTCGAAGACGTATTACTGTTACGGTGGAGACCAAAATAAGCTTAGCTGCAAAGGGGTGAACCGGCGCGATCCGGCCATCGACAAAGCCTTGTACCTGAACGAGCTGCAAAGCCAGGCCAGTGCGAGTGGGACTAACAGAGGATTTCAGGTCGTGGACCACCAGATGCGGACGTACATCCAGAAACGAGACGCCTTCACCTTCTTCTACCCCAAGCGGAAAGTCCTTCCCGATGGCATCAGTACCACTTACCTGGACTTGTGAAACTATGACATTCGATATACTTTTCATGATACGAGTTAAAACTATAACTGTAAAAAAGTCAGAATGGTAGCCAGTCGTAAGGGCGCTGTCTGCGCAATGCAGGGCGTGGGTTCGAATCCGACGCTCTCACAGTTTTTTACACACCACCTGTTTTCTTTTGTACATATTTTATGCATTCTTGTTCACCTGAATAAAAAAAGTCAAAAACATGACTTGTGTTTTTATGAATTTTTTTATTGAACATCAATGAACGTCAGAACAAAAACGTCATAACAAAAACAATGAGAACACTGCGCGGTGCATTGAATCAATTAAGACTACCAGAGAAATGGGGCATGCACATTAAAACTAGAGGCAGTCCAGTCGTATACGAGTACATCACGGTCTTCGGCTTGAGAATAATCATCAAACAGTTGTATGATCATTTGCATAGAATGTCCTCTACTCCGGTGAGTGAGATAGAACACACAGTACTGTCCGCATACACTACTCAAGGGTCCTTGTAATCTTTTAGTATTCCAACGCCACACTGTAGTAGATACGTCCATGAACTTCACCAAATCGGGATGCAGGGGTGCAAGTCCGTAGGAATCTAAAGTATTCGCCTTGGCCCAGGGCGTCCACGTACACAGCCATCCAATGTTCACCGGGTCGAGTACTGTATTCAGGATGTAGGCTGCTGGGGTGGTTGGGGTGGTGGGAAACACATTGCGTGGAAACACACCTCGAAAGGGTACCCGAGGATCTCGCTGGAGTATGGCCATCAGCTGCTCTGTATCCATGACTAGCTGGCGTAGTCACACAGCACGTTTCTTTGCTGATCCACGGTGATGACGTTATCAAACTCGGCGTAGCAAATCACGTTAATGGTATGGAGTAGAGGGACGGAGAAACGCAGTTCCAACCGTAAGTTTCCTTTCTTGAGCAAGGCCAGTTGATGATCGTGTTCCAAGGTTGGGGTGAGGTCGAAGGCGAACAAAGTGTACCCACGGCTAAAGTCTCATCGAGTGATGGTATTTCCTTCGTCCTGATTGTTTTGTCCTGTGGCTGTAAACAGGTTCAGGTAGCTCCGCACATAGTGATGGTTACCAAAATCCGGTTGTAACGGACGGGCTGGAATTTGATGGCCGGCCACGTGCAGTGCCAAAAAGTTGACGTTGAAAGTTGAACGGATTCTCACTCTACTGTCCATTGAAACTGGTGTTGGTCACACACGCCAGGGTAAGACGTTCAGGGAGATCCCCTAGAAATAAATTTTCACGATTGGCCATCATCGTACCTGGCGGCACAGAGAACACCTTGGTCTGTACGTGTCGGATGGGGTACAGGGCTGGTTTTTTCGATAAGGCTTCAATGTGACTCACCAACACGCCCTGTTGCAAATCCACCGTACGGACAAATAGGGCTGCATCTTCTATGATGATCTTGTAATTGGGGGCATCTCCATCGGACATCAAGGCGAAAGTGGGTGCGGAACGGATCAACTTGATGGATACACCGTTCATCATGTAGCGGTCTTGCAGGAACAGATCGGCGTGCAGTCGTCCCATCATATCGACGGACGTGCTACGGGCTGTAAACTGCCTGCGATGGCCGAACCCATTATTGGCAACGGTGACGGCATCCATGGCTCCGGGTGTATCCCTGTAGTACAGCGAGGCTTGCAAGTGTGTTTTTTGGCATATTCTCCATACGACAACAGCGTCTCGATGTAGGCTCGGTACGGGTACGTATTGGTGGACGTACTGATGAGTTTATCGTTCAGACTGATATCCACCTGTTGGAACAAGGAGTGCAGCCAAAGATTCACCGGGCCTACCACCGCATCGTTCCCGATGGGCGTCCCGTCGTTGTCCACTATTTTGGCTTTCACGTACAAGTACGTGTGGGCTAAATCCAGGTAGGCCGTATCTTTGTTTTCAATGGTAAATTCCAGCGGTCCCGCGCCCGTCAGGCTAGCCAGGGGCCGATGTTCTACCCAACGTCCTTCGGCGACACTGGTCTGTGTGGGTGGAATAGTCCACAAATCCAATTCACTGTTGGTAGACGGACACGACTCGGAGTGAATGAATGCCATTATGCGAAGATGTCTCTCTTACCCTTCTTCTTCCGGGGTGTGCGTCGTCGGTGTGTCGGTTGTCGAATGACTCTTCCCTGTGCCCGTGGTTGTCTTTTAAGGGCTTTGGCGATGCTTCTTGGGCCCGTTGTTTCAAGGCTTGTCGGGGTGCCGTTCCTCCCAAGACATCACCGGCCACGCGCAGTCCACTGCGTACCGCTTGTTTACCCACCGCTTTTACTCCCCGTGTCACCAAGGGTAAGAACGTTTTGACGATGCTGCCCAGTGTGTTACCCAACCCGTGACCTCGTTGCATGCGTGCACCGCTAAAGATGGGCAAGCTACCTCCCGTTTGTTTCTTGTAGTAGTCGGCATAGCTGGCCGTATGGCACTGGTAAGGCACGTACATTATACGAAGTGAGGAGAACGTGCTTGTCGGAAATGAAGTGTCAGCACCACTTTCCTTCGTTCGAATGCGGTGTCCCGTGTCATCTCTTATATCCACCGTGATCGTGTTGATATCGGTGTGTCGTACGGGCAGGTAGAGTATGTGGTTGAAACTCTGGGTGACTTGATCGCCATACTTCTTTCTAATGGGCACCAGCCGTAACAGAGGTGTGTTCACATCGCCCACAATATGGCTGTCCACCGCGTCGGAGTAGACGTAGAGTCCGTACATACCCACTTTCATATCCATCACAACGTCGCCTGTGTCGGTGGTGGAACCCGCGTAGATGCTGTAAGGGAGACCTAACATTTGCTGTAGCCTAGGACTGAGTTCCACACCCACGTTGGGGCTGAGCAGGATACAGGCCTTGTCGTTGTGTGCGTTGTAATCGAAGATCACATGATTCTTGAAGGGATAGGATTTGACGGGTCTTGAACTATTCGTCACCACCCGTAGAGACTTATAATTCAACAATGTGGTCAGACCCTCTATGAACGCCTTGGAGGTATCGTATTGGCCTTCGGGTAGAGTCAGTCGGTTTACTTTGCCTTCGTAGGTCACCTCGTACCATACTTCCTTGCCTCGCACGTTGTACCACGAGTAAGGGTATTGAATATCCACCAGTCCACATTCCCACCGTCCAGGTAAATGCAACGGTTGCGGTAATTGGGTCACGTATTTGGCCAAGGTGTTGTCAGGAAACACATCGAGCGAACTGTTACTGGGCAACGTGAGGTAAAACATGCCGACTGAGCTTTCTTGCTTCTGCACCTGGCTTTAATAGGGCTCCCAGGCCTTGGGCGGCTGACCTCGTCGTCGTGATCGTCGCGGTGACTTGCTACGTAGTTTCAGGGGGTGGCGTGGTAAAAGGGGTGACGAAGTAGGTGCTCGTCGTTGTGGTGTTTTGGGGGGTGACTCCGGTTCCCAAGAATATAGTGGTGGTGGTGGTGGTGGTAGTGGTGGTCTACTCGGCGATTGCTGGGTCCGCTGCATCCACCGCCAACGGTTAGGATTCCCCACCAATTCTTGAGGGACGTGTGTGTCTTTCAACCCCTGAGCAAAGGCTTCCCAGCCCGGTGGATTAGAGTGTTTGCGAGAGCGCACCGTATCATTGATCAAATCGGTGATATGAGACCCCGGCACCACTCGGTTTCGAATAAGCAGTTCCCCCTGATCGCTCCAACCCATATCGGGATTCTGTTTCACCCGGTCCAACAATAAACGAGCCTTGGTCTTGAATGCCTTAGGGACACTGGGCAACACTTCATCTTCCAGCTGAGGTGATAATGGCAGTGTGGGTGCTGGCGCTGCTGGTAGTGGTGCTGGTGGTGTACTACCCCTATATTGATCCATACACGTCTTGTACCGGTTCAGCGTCTGAACGTGTTGCCGTGGTTTTGACCTGGTAGCTGTGAGGGTGGAAGATGATGCGGGTGGGGCGCTCCTGAGGGTAGGACTAGGCAGGTACACGGGGGGACCCCGGGTGAAGTTCCGTAGAGTAGTAGGAGGACTAGACCGCGTAGTGGGATGGATTGTAGAACCTGGTGGTACCCTGGTAATGTTCCGCAGCGTAGTAGGAGAGGTGGTGGTGGTGGTGGTGGTGGTGGTGGTGGTGGTGTTGGGTGATTGCACTTGACGTTGGGGGGGCCGGTATTGGACGAGTGAAGGGTAGGTTGAAACAGGATATCAGGTACGCCAAATCGTAGAAGACTCCTCCAAATAAGGTGCCCAGAAGCACTAGTAGACACACGACGGTACCGACTTGTCCTTTTCGAGTCCGCAGCAGTAAGGGCAGATGTGCACTATCCATGGTACAACCCTAGACTGAAGGCTGTAGGCGATGTGAGGTAGAATTTATAGCCGTTTCATGTCACGGGCTGAGACCCAGGAATTAAACGAACTGGGCCAACCTTGCCATTTGACGAAATGATAGGGGATGCCACGTCAACGTTCCGTTTTCAAAATCTTTTCCACCGTGTAGTAGTCTTTCCGTGTTCTACCTCGTAAAACGTGCCTTGCAGTGTTTCTCCTTGTAGATCTTCCAGTTGATAGACGTGTGGGTGTCGAGGGCTATGGCGAACGATGACAAAGTGCTCGTCACTCCAGTTGGGGAAGTAACTTTTCTCAAATTGCCCTTTGACTTTACTGATCCGTACCACTTCTCCGCGTTTGTAACGGGCTGACGGGAGTGGACTTGTCTCTATCGAGTACAGCGTACGGCGCACTTGTTGTTCGTTGCGTTCCGTCACATCGAGGGGAGCCCGCTGGATACTGTGATGACAGGCTCGATTGTACCCTTGGACCAGTTGAGGTAGCACATCGATGTACCGTCGGGTGTTCTTGGCGGTAAAATACTTGTACATCCGTCCTTTGAAGGTCCGATTGAATCGTTCCACCACAGAGGCTTTGGTCTCGTTGTACGTATGGAAGAAAAACACCTTCTGTTTCTTAAGAAAGGCTTGAAAGTGGCGGTTGAGAAATTCTGTGCCTTCATCCGTTTGCAAATAGAGGGGTTTGCGACCCGTCTTGAAAATCTGCTGGAACGCTCGTACCAGATTCTCTCCTGTTTTGGTCTGGATGGGTAGCACCCACGCGTACTTGGATAAAATATCGATACAGGTCAACATGTACCGATGTCCATCATTGTGGGCAGCAAATCGACTCGTATCGACCAAATCGGCCTGCCATTGTGCGTCTACGCCTCCTACGATGACTCGGTTACGGCGAAAATGTCGTCGGGCTGCTCGATGTAAGCTATAAGTGTCTTGGGTTTTTAACCATGCTCGAACTTCAGTTCGACTGATGCCTTGGGAATGTGCAGCTCGAGCGAGCGCTCCCACAGCGCTATAAGCGGCTGGACTGGTTAGGTTGTAATACAAATCTGTTAACACCTTGTTCACAGTCTTACTCCACGTGGACTTCTGCCGGCCGGCCTTGTGGGTGCCCCACCGGGTTGCGCTGTTGTGTGTTCGCTTCATGAGTAGACACTGACACTCTAGCCTGTGTGCACCCTATAGATATAGTACTTCATCGACAATGGGGACTACTTTTTCCAAGGCCGTCCATAGATCAGGGTCCAGGGTAAAACCACCATCGTTGAGACAGAGGAGTCGAGCAAAAAAGGCACCGCGGAAAATGTAGACGTCGTCACACAGGTGAATTATCACCGTCGAGGTCACCCAACAACACCCGTTTCAAGGTAGTCCAACCTTCCGGTGACAAAGAGGTGCGCGCTTTGAGTTCAGGCGTACACCAACACCTACGTCCGCTATCGATGAGGTCCACTCGTTTGGGGTAAAACAATAGGGTGCAGCCAGGTGTAAGAGTGCGGGTAGCCACAGAGTTCGCGTCGGGGTGCAGTAAGTCGTGGACGTCGGGGATAATAGCTTTCAGCGCCTGCCATAATGCAGGACGGAGTGTGATATGGGGACCACCACGCTGTTCTAACCGGGGGAAAAAAGAATCATCTCTACCACTTCGTAGGTAGACACCCACTCCCACGTGCATGGAATCGACTTCGGGCTCCTTTCCCTGTAACAACCGTGTCAATAGAGTCCACCCTGCTAGGGTTAAAAATAGCTTCACCTCTCGGGATTGTTCTTCGATGAGCTGTAGGTGATGGCCATAGACGATCAGGGTGACGTTGGCGGTCAGTTGGAACAACGCAAGCTCTCCATCTGCTCCGTGCGCTCCCATGGTGATGAATGACAAAACACCGGCTAGGGAGGCCTGTATATATATATCGCTGTGCAGGGGGCTTATACTACACCCTGCCAGTGCCTAGTGGACTAACCTATACTCTCCGCAAAATAGGGTTGGGTAATTTTTATACTACAATGTCAAGTGCCCCTATGGGTATAATTAACTCCTAGTCCGTAGCCGTACACGTTACAGTTTTTTTTATTTGTTCGTGTCTCTCTATCCTAATCCGTACCCGTACAAGTTCTGGTTTTATTTTTCCGTCTCCCTTCACCCTTCGTGAAAGTCCGTGATCACTCGGTAGTGTCATGTTAAATTAACCCCTAGTCCGTAGCCGTACACGTTATAGTTTAATTTTTTTCGTGCCCCTCTATGCTAGTCCGTACCCATACACGTTATAGTTTTTATTTTCCATGGCCCCACCTTCGTCAAAGTCCGTAATCATTCGGGGTGTAATGTTATAGAGATACGAATTGATTTAACCTAGGATTTTGCTATACCAATTTCGTGCAAAAAGACGGGATTGAAAAGTTAACCCAGGAGGTACTACACGAGCCTTATTGGGCCAATCAGCGTCCCGTATATCAACCGATGGAAATGACGGAGACAGAGCCAATGAAAGAGGTTCGCGCTGTTTTAACAGCCAATGCAAATCCACTCTATATTCAGTATAAAACCCAGGGGACGCGTGCCGTGGGGAAAAGCCACATTCAAACCACATTTCTCGAGCCAGCAACACGTATTGAAGAAGATCATGAGCCGAGTAGCCAAAATGAGTACGACGAAAGGGGCGGCAAAGGAGAAGAGGGGGAGAGAGGAACTGGCGATGGGGGTGAAAGCCTTTTGGGTGGAGGAAATCCAACGATGGACGCGGAACAATACAAACTACACGCCTCTGTCCTGGGCAGCTTTGTATTATACAGTGACAAGGGCGCTGACAACGTTCACCGGGGAGGACTGGATCAACTCGCTGCGAGATGCCCTCAACGAGGAACAACAGCAACAACAGCTCCAGCCGGAATTCGTCGATATCGGCGAATTGCCGAGAATTCTACCGGCCTCCTTCCTGGACAACAGACCATCAGTGCCGGATGAATCGTCGGATGACGAACAACAACAACAGCCCGGACGATACTTTTCCGCCAGTTTGGTGGAGTAGACAGGAAAACTCCATCCCCTGAATAATACAGGGTAAACAAATTGACCTTAACGTCCCTTTTCAGGGCCACCCCAATCTTACGAAAGGGGACTTCTAACGTGGCACATTCAATTAAAATCAGGTCCTACATTGGTGAATCTCCTCTCCTCTATATTCTATGATTACCAATCTCCAACGCCAAAAAAAAATCTGCCAGCAAAGTCCCTTTTCAGGGCCAACCCCTAGCCTTCCAAACAGCACTTATAACAATTGTCCCTACGAATGCAAATCTCCTCTCCTCTATGATTACCAATCTCCCACACCTCACAAATTTTTTTTTTTACACTCGGCTTTTTGCGGGACTAATCGGTATATCTCGATCTCCTCTCCTCTATGATTACCAATCTCCCACACCTCCTCACAAAAAAAATAATTTTACACTCGGCTTTTTCCGGGACTACTCGATATATCTCAATCTCCTCTCCTCTATGATTACCAATCTCCCACACCTCCTGACAAAAAAAAAAAAAATTACACTCGGCTTTTTCCGGGACTACTCGGTATATTATTACCGTACATTCATACTAATAGTGTTTTTTTTCGTTTTTTGTTTTACCTGGGCGCTGTTAGTAGGAAGTTCCCATTCACTAAGTGTTAATTACCTATTTTTACCTAGGTGTGTGCATGCAGGAGCTGGTGTTCTGTGCTTTTAATTAGAAGCTTGCTCTTTCGAGTATAATTGGTGGTCCTCATAAGGACCGTTAGGAAGATGTAAGGGGATTACATCGATCGGAACAGGTTTTCTCGCCTCTTGGTACACACGGGACATTTCAGCGCGACGAGTGTACACGCTATGGGCTTGTAAGTGGGCGTAGGGGCTGGTCTTCCTGCATGTCTGTGGATACAGCGAATACATAACGCTTGGTGTCCACACGGGAAAATAGCGAATTTGGCGTAGCGACTACTGCATTGGACACAGGGCAAATACTGTGCCGCTCCCCATGTTGTGTCTCGCTCCAGTCTTCCTATTTCGGTACAGTAGTACTCAAGATATCGCTGCTGTAAAACAGCCATCTGTTCTTGTTTTTTTTCTTTTTCTTGTTCTTCTTCGAACATATCTTGTACGAGTTCATCAAGCTGTTCGTCGTAGGTACTATCAAGCCGTACGTCGTAGGTACTATTGTCCACTCCATCGATGAATTCACCGCTTGCTTCTTTTTCTTGTTCTTGGTCTTGTTCTTGGTCTTGGTGTTGGTCTTGATGTTTGAACAGATCTTGTATGACTCGTTCAAGCCGTTCGTGTTGGGGGGTACTATCAGGCCGTACGTGGTAGGTACTATTGGCGGTGACATCTCCATCCGCCGCCTCTTCTTCTTTTTCTTCTTCGTCTTCAATATCGATGAATTGACCCGTGGCATGGTGAAGATACTGCCGCTTTTGTTGTAAAACTGGGGTGAAAGTCTCGCTACCCTCTATCGGCTGGTCTTCTTTTTCTTCTTGTTCGTCATCTTTGCATAGCTCTTCTAATATGTTGTCAAGCCACGACTCGTTAATAATATTGTGCACTCCATCAATATCCATGTATTGAGCCATGATGTAGTTCAAAATGAATGGATAGCAGACGACACATCGCGCTTTTTACCGAAATCTTCACACTGAGCCAGTGTGCCTGCTCAGGCCCGCTGAAATTTTGTGTTTCTTTTCCATCTTCAAACCGGTCTCATTTTGCAATAAATGCGAGTTGACGTGTAAAACTTATTTCATCTTGAACTTTGGGAGCTTATAGTGTATCGCTGAAAAAATCAGAAGGCTGGCGGTGGGCTAAAACTATTTTTTTAATCATTTTGTCGGTTTTAGACCCGTATGGTTATGGGTGTGGTTGTGTAGAAAACCCGGTAAATTTGAAAATAAATCGGCTTACCTCCATAAAAACACTTTAGGTGTGTTCCTCACATCCTTATAATGTCACCCTGAAAATTTTAGCAGGTTTATCTGCTATCCACTCATTTCAACCAACAGATTGACGAATTAGAAGACGAAAAGTCTCAACTACGTCTACAACTAGCTAGGGAACAGAAGAGATCCACCTGTACCGTGTGTCAAGACGATGAGACGATGTAAGCCTTTTTTCCTTGTGGTCACCTGTGCCTATGTGGTGTATGCGTGCTAAGCTTAACATGCATAGCGGGCTCGTGCCAGTGCGCAGAGACAGAGGAGCTTCATTTGAAGATACGATGCCGTGTGTGTCGGGGATGGGTATCAGGCATCAAAAAAATATTCCGGCCGTAACAGTTTGATGACCAACCCGCTGTTCTTTCCAAAGTCCCTTATTAGGGCCACCTAATTACACCCGAAAGGGAGGAAACTTTCTAACTAAAAGCACAAAAACACCAGCTCCCACACCAATACCCCCTTTGCATAGAGTGAACACTAACACACATTTGAATTTCTAATATTTTTATTAACACAGTAGAATGAACATAAGGCTTCACCACAGTAGACTCTTGGTGTTGAATTTTTTTTAATACAATTATACGCTATCAAGGCGCTTAAATGAACATAGAATGAACATAGAATGTAGGAATACGGTGATGTCTGAATGTTCAATACTTATGCAACAAGACTTGTGTGAAATGTTCCATATTTATGCAACAAGACTTGTTTGAACTCGTCATTGTCTTTCTGCCCCTGGTGCACGTATATGAAGGTGGCAATCTGTTCACGTGGAATTCTGGGTGGACAGGCAGCTTGCAATGCCTCGGCAATTTGCACCTCGTTAACGGCCTGTAGTCCCTCAGTCATAAGCGCGTCTGATGGTATACTATTGTCCAAACACGTATGCGTGTTGAAGAGTCCGTTCTTGTTCCCACAGCCTGCACATTGCTGGATACGCAAGTTTCGAATGCGGGGCCTGAGATGATCCAGGAATGTGTCGATGTACTTCTTATAAATATACTTCATGAATTTCAGCTGTGAGACTCTCCAGCTTCCGCCACGCAGGTATTTGCAGGGTGACGCCCTGAGGTAAAGGAATACGCTTTTCTCCCCTCAACTTCTATTTACGAATATGCACTAGCAGCATGTTGTTGAACATAGAACAGGTGAGGAAGATGTCGTCACCCACATAAAATTTCGCTTCGTCGCTCCCCTGGTGGTCAAATGACCGCATCGACGGCGTAATAAATGGCCTGTACTCTTATCCAGGTGTCCAACGTCAAGGCGATATGCTTAGGTGGTTTGTCGTCCCAGGCCGGTGCGTTAAAATGCACTTCCTCTTCTTTCACACTCACAGTTAAATAGGGAGAGAGCTCCCAAGTGTTCGTCTGGGCCGCCTGGTAGGCCTGCTGGATAATGTCATTGATCTCCTGCACAGACATAGGAAGTAGCACCTCTTCCTTCGCTTGCTCAGGCACTTGCTGGGGCACTGGCTGAAACACTTGCTGAGGTATTTCTAAAGGTGTTAGTCGGGGACGTTTGGCAGGTGGACCGGGTTTGACAGGTAGGCCGGACTCTTGGTGCGTACGCTTGGTAGCTGTACGCCCTTCGGCGATGTCCATGTCCATGACTAAGATATTATCTTCTGAATCCTGGGCTTGAAGTAGATCTGCTATTCCTTCATTTCCCGTCTTCTTCAGCGCCTCCACGAAGGCTTGAAATGCTAAGGAGCCACGGCATGGTATGAGGTCGATGAGGACTCTCCGCCATGATCTCTACCCCCATGTGTTTAGTGATTATGTTTTCCACCATGAGCAGATCACATATATCGGCCACATGCCGCATCTCATCAACGATATGGATACGGTGCTGCAGAAGCTTAGCTCGGTGGGATGACTCCATGACTGCTGGCTCAGGCTGGTCAGGTCAGTAACTGCTATGGTGAGATAGGCTGGTGAAGTTGCACTGGTGAGACAGGCTGGTGAGGCAGGCTCAGGCTGGTGAGGCAGGCTGGTAAAGCAGGTTGGTCAAGCAGGCCAATGAATGCAGCAATGCCCTAAAAATTTCCACTTTTATACGTTTTTTCGTGACATTCGTGTGTTTTCGGTGACCTTCGTGTGTCTTTGGTCGCCTCCGTGTCTCTTCGGGCACCTCCGTGACTCTTCGGGCACCTCCGTGACTCTTCGGGCGCCTCCGTGACTCTTCGGGCGCCTCCGTGACATCTTCGGGTGCCTCCGTGTCTCTTCGGTGATCTCCGTGACATGTTCGGGCACCTCCGTGACATCATGGGGGACCTCCGTGTGTCTTCGGCCACCTCCGTGTCTTTTCGTGGGAAGTGACCGAAGAGACTCGGAAGTGAACGACATTGTGGCAAAAACCCCACTTGTATCTTCGGGCGCCTCCGTGTCTCTTCGGGGATCTCCGTGACATCTTCGGTGACCTCCGTGTGTCTTCGGGCACCTCCGTGACATCTTGGGGCACCTCCGTGTGTCTTCGGCCACCTCCGTGTCTTTTCGTGGAAGTGAACGACATTGTGGGAAAAACCCCACTTGTATACGGACCTGACCGAAGAGGCTCGGAGATCACCCAGAAGAAACACGGTGACCTCACCGAGGAGACACGGACCTGACCGAAGAAACACGGAGATCACCCAAGAGACACGAAGATGAAGGACATTGTGGAAAAACCCTACAACGGACGTACCCGAAAAGACACGGAGGTGAACGACATTGTGGAAAAACCCCACAGACAGGTCAGTACATATCCTATCATGTTCCCAGGTCACGCTCCATTCACCCAGACCGGAAGTGACGTCATACCTACAAGAGCGCCCCCTGGCAGAAAAAGGGGAACCAAGAGTTACCTCCCTGGAAAAGTTGCGCTGAAATCGCCTTCTCCTACTACTCCCGGACCCCGAAGGTACCTGCTAAAAGGGCAAGTAAGGGCCCCTCTTGAGCAGTACCAGATCCCATGAGCTAAATACCGCCCATGTAGGACCTATCGAAGGGGGCCCCGGGGAGGGGGAACGGGGTCTAGGAAGGAAGATGATTAACCACGTGAATGAAGTACCCTTATCCCTTCAAGATTAAGGTGAAGCCCTCCATCCCTCGCCGCGAATAATTTCCTTTTTGGCAGCCCTCGGCGTAAAAATGGACGGAAAGTGTTGATGAAGAATAGATGTTGAGTTTCCTTAAACATCAGCTTTACAGTCCTGTTGAACAAGGTAACCTGATTACCTGTAATGGCGAAGTCTACGGGACGGGGCAGGATGGGTGAAACAATTATCAATACGGAAGGATTTTTTTGCCTGAAGAGAGACAATAAATTGCGGAAGTTAGACAGCATTACGGCATTAGAAGACGACCTGAGGTCATTAGTGCCCACGTGTATCACGGCGTGCGAGTATGCACTCAATTCAATGCGGCAGGCCCTCCCCAGGAGTGAAGTGATGGTGGTTCCCGGGAATGAAAAAATGTCAGTGTGGTGAATATCGGCTGGATACTTGATGATAGAATCCCCCACAATGCACACCCTATTTGCACTGCAGATCTCTGAAAATATGAAGTTTAACTTGACTAGGCATGATCATTTAAAATCTTGACTCGCATTAATTGCGAGACCAGAACCTTCTCTTGCAAACCCAACTCTAGGTAATTTTTGTATGCGTCACTCTTCCAATCCCCAACCAGTTGAATGAGCTCAGAAGGCACGTTTGCACGAAAGGCAAATGACGTACCCCCTCGCCGAAAACTATGGGAAGAGTACAGACCGGGATTCCTGCCCGTTCTATGCACCAGGCCTTCAAGAAATTTCTGCATTTTGGGGTATGTGACTGGAGTTAACCCTGTGCCGCTGGGCAAGGAGAAGGCTGGAGAAGATGCATTCCCTGGTACTAGGTACAGCATGTTTGTATAAGCATTTACGGGGCACAAGGGGAACCAGTGATGGCCAGCACAGGAACGCGGAGCTCCCTCTGACCAAACTGGATGATCTTAGACCATTTCATTAGCACCAGCAGATCGTGATTATTGCAAACGACATCACCGCGTGTGAGTTGCTTGGTGGCATCATAGGTGAGGGCGCTATTTGGCACCATGTTTGATTTTCTCACCATTAGGAAGAAACTCAGCAAAAATAGGGCCCAATAAGTGGCATGCTCTGGGGTAGTACAGTCTAATAGCTGATGAAACTCCAGCAGTAGTTCTGGGGAGATTGGCAGGGCTCTCTTTGGTTTATGTAATTTCACCCTACCCAGGCCCTTCAATAATAAACGGATATCGATCGAGCTCAAATCGGGAGCTTCTAAATCTAAGAGGATATGCATTAGCCTAACTCCACTGAGGTAGTTTTTGATAGATTCTGCCGATTTGAAGCTCCTACTTAAAAACTGGGCATATAGGCAGATAAGCTCATTGGAAGCCGGGAGAGCAGTGAGTCCGAAATGCTCACAGAAAAGAAAAAAAAGATTTCCATTGTGTTTTTAAATTTCTGTAGGTACCTTGAGCAAAGGCTTGACCCATAGAACCCTTAGCTTCTTGCTTCAGCTTTGACAGTTCAGTACCTGGAATCAAGTGAAGTGAGGTTAACAGAGTTCATTAATCATGCTAACATGTTAAATATCATGGCTGAAGTCAAACAATTCATGGGTAACAACTTTCTCTATGTACCCCTCGTCCCGGGTCCTGGCCAGAAATTCTGTTTTAAAATGGTCTCCCATTTCCCAGCGTGATAAGAGATCCGGAAGGCGGTTATCAACCCCTGGAATATGTAGCCCTTACTTCAAATTCGTGCAATGCTGCAGAGAAACAAATCTCTCGCAGACAGTCCTGCATGAAGGAGCACTTGGCCCTGTCTGTGTTGAGAACTATAACTGAAACTTATCACCGAATCCTTTATCCTGTGAAGAGGGGACCCCACAGCTTAAGGCATACAACAATGACTAACAGTTCCAGGGCATTTATGCTCAAATTTCAGGCTTGTGTGTGACGAGGAAATGAGAAGTGGCAAAATTCTCTACCACAGACTCCCCCACCCCCCGTTAGACATGCATCTGAGGCGAAAATTTCATCTGGATTGCATCAATCCTCTATCATCATCATGAAGATGCCGTTATATGACACAAGGAATCTTTTCCACCACTGCAAGTCTTTTTTAACAGCGGTTGGTATGCAGACTTGGCTTTTGAAGTTCTGAATGATACGTAACCAGCCAATGGGCCTTCTCATTCACCAAACGCTATATAGACGATCTTCTCGCTGTGGATAATCGCTATATAAATGACGCAGTGAAGGATATATATCCACCTTCACTGGATTTGAAGGAAACTACAGATAGCCCTACAGGCACATCATATTTAGATCTATATCTCTATAAAAATGAAGCAGGCATTCTGTCTCGCCGACTTTATGACAAAAGAGATGATTACAATTTCGACATCGTAAACTATCCCTTTCTGGACAGTAAAATTCCAGTGGGACCTGCATATGGCGTATACATATCTCGCTTAGCAGCATTTGCTAGATCCTGTGTTAAATGTGACGATTTTAATCAACGTCACAAAACATTGGTGCAGAAACTTAAAAAACAGGGCTATTCCACCAAGCGCCTACACTCAAAGTTTCTCAAATTTGGCGATAGATACCGCATGCTGATAGCAAAATACGAACATAGCGTGCAAGATCTATGGCGCTACGTTTCGTAACTTGTGTCTTATTCCGCTTAACCCGAAGCTAGGGGCCGTGTGAACCCATATACTTCAAGAACCTCATGGTACTCATATGAACAGTCACAATCAAAGCGTGACTGAGATACATCATTCTTAGATGACGACTTTACAACGAATATTGTGGATTAAGAATACTGATCAGCGATACGGATTTGATATTTTTGAAACATCATGATGTCTTGCCGGCATCATTGAAAACTGTTGACCGCTTCTCTCTTGCAGGAAACAAGCCTATGTTTATGTATACTATGGTTGTCTTTTTGAATTTGGTGCTAATACTGTTATATGGAAAATGGAATAGGTCTTTGGATTATGGACGCGGATATTCTCTAATGGACGACGGCTGGATTATGAATGACGGACTACACGCTTGTAATTGAAAAAAATAACCTACCGGGTCTGACACAAGCGGATACAAAATTTAATTTCCCCAGAAGAGACTGCAACTCTGTCAGGTTGGCTTTCTCGCGCCTTAGGCACTCTTCAACCAGTTGTAAAATTTCTATGAGCCTATCTGGAGTTACTGTTAAGGTCATCGCCACTGTATTGAACCAGACTCCTATATATCTCATCTCTGTGGCTGGAGCCCAGTCTTTTTCCTGGGAGTCCTCCAAGCCACAAAGTTGCAGAAGTAGATTAAGCTGCTCAAAGGCGGCGTTTGCGAATAGAGGTTCGTCGGCCCCGGTCAGGTCATCAAGGTAATTAACGAGGTCATATCCCCTTCGCTTGAACATATAGGCTACGGTTGAAGTGACTCTTTGGCAAATATGGGCTGCTGAACGCAGGCCCATAGAGAGTACCCTGTCAAAGTAGATCTTGTTTCTCCACTTGAAGGCTACCAGATGCATGTCCCCCGGGTCTATGGGTATCTGTCTATAGGCCCTCTTTAGGTCCTTTTTGAAGAGTAGGCAACCCCTACCCTTCCTTTTGATAATATCCACTAACTGGTCTACCCTTGGGAAAGTTAAAATAACGGATTCCCGCAGATATTCGTCCCTGGAAATTCCATCATTGACACTCCACCCACGAGGGAAGCTTAAATCAAATATAATCCGGCGCTCGGCGCTGTCTGCTTTAGGCACCGTGTTCAATGGAGAAACCTTGATAGGAATTTCAAGTGGATTAGAATCAAAGGGACCCACAATAACATTGTAAGCCAATTCTTTGCATAAATATCTGTCAATTTGCTCTGGAAAATCTCGGGCTCCTTTGTGATTTTGAACATGACGGGAGATCTGTATATGTGACCTTGAAGTCTTGAACCCTAAAGGGAATCCAAATTCGAGCAATTCACAAATTAGCTCGTCGTGGTAACCCACTAGTTCAGACCTCCAGAAAGAATTATTTAAGCCAGAGGGTACCGGGATTCTACAGTGCAAAAAATTATGCTGCTGTGATTGGTTGATCAGACCATGAAGTTGAACCATATTTGGGCTCGGAGTGGTAACCCTTTTTTCAGTGTAACTTGAGTCGCCGTGACTGGATGGATAAGCTATATCATCTATAATAGAGGCGCCCGACCTCTTTGCGAAATTAAGTATTTTACTGTTCATGTCTGAATCAACTATAATAGGGGACGGATTCCTGTGTACATTAGATGCCACATTGGTTCCCTCTAACCGAGCATTGTCCAAAAAGGGGAGAGAATCAGATTTACCTATAGGATTTTCCATGGCTGCCCCACACTGCTGGGACGTTTCTACGTTTCTAGCTGAAAAGGAATGTTTCATATAATGAGGTATGAAAATTTCACATTCAGGGTTGAGAGTCGAATTCAATGCTAGTCATTTAGCTTTACCATTCTGAGCTGGACAAGAGGTGGAGCATTCTGGGTGCTCTTTCTTAACTTTATCTTTTAACCAGCACGAAGCACATATATGCAAAACCTGACGCATACTGCCTCGAAATGAGGCGGAATGCGGAGCGCTCTGGGAACATTTGTTTCTCTGATAAGCTGAGCAAAACCAAACTGAATCACTCTCTTTTCCTTTTGCCCCACTCCCTGAAATTTTGGTATAGCCAGCTGGGCTGTACGCTTGTCGTTTGTATAAAACATGCGTGGGCAGCAATGGGGTTTCTAAATACCTCGAATCGTCGTGCCAGGTTCGAAATCCTAGTTCTATTTGCCTTAACCACGCGGCATAGAAATTAAGTAGCGCTCACCATTCATATACATTCTGAAAATAAACAATATTTTTCAACAATCTTAGCCTTCCGGCTTTTTCTACACTAGGCGTCATGTCGTTGGAGATTATTTCCAATTCTCCAGCGACAAAAGTTTGAAATGTCAAATCTTGGAACCGCTGATTCTTGCTCACAAATTCAAATTGAAGCATGGAATGAGGCCAGATCTGAGGACATCGCACCCGGTCAGCTGCGGAGGCTTCCATTCCTGATCGTGTTGTCTTTTTAACCCTAGCACTGGATTGAGATGGCTGACCCATTCCGGCTTGTCTGGTTTTGGAATTGGTTTCCTCGTCGGAAGATGAGCCATCTACAACTAGCCCTAAACGTTTCATGCGATTGTCGACTGCCTCACTCGAATGCTCCACCTGACGCAATTCGTTCAAGGAGACGCCGGTGCTGTGGGATCGTAAATCAAAGGAGCCCCCTGCATTACCCTTAACAGTGTTGAGTTCACGCCGGGAATTTTCGATTTTTCGGCGCAGGCACTCCTTCTCCCGAGCGGCTGATTCATTGCTGCGCTGTTCGATGGCCCGCTGTTTTTCTTGTTTGAGAGTTTCCAGTTCCTGGCGCAGTTGCAGTATTTCTTCGTCCGCTATAAGGGCAACGTCGGACACGATGTTCCCACCTTGGGAATCACCACCAAGCCCTGATATGGAATGTTCAGCCGCCGGACTCTCCCTCACGTTCAGCTGTTCAACACTTCCGCTCGCGGTAGCCTCGCTTTCGTTTGGCAACGAGAGAAACAAATCCTGATCAGGGGGGTTCCCGAATTGACTTTCCATGTCGTCAATAAGAAGCGTCTCGGTAAGTGAATTTCTCCCGACAGAATTAAGAATGGCGTAGTCCAGTTGAGCTCTCGTTCTGTACGATCTACGGGACATCGACGCACCTTCCGCCGGAATCAAAAATCCGACGAGATCCAATAATCAAGGATATGTGAATCCGTTCAGCAATGTTCAACTTCAAGAGAGTACGGCTCACTAATATCCGATCAACAGGTGAATACTGGCTCAATTAATCCAGCCCTCTAACTCAAAAAACCAAGGATAGAGGCTTCAACTTCAGTCAACTGCAAAACACATCAATGGTGTTCTGACTATCCGACCGAAAACTGCTGTTCGAACACCGCGTGGTTAAGGCAAATAAAACTAGGATTTCGAACCTGGCACGACGATTCGAGGTATTTAGAAACCCCATTGCTGGCGAGGCATGTTTTATACAAACGACAATCGTACAGCCCAGCCCAAGGCTATACCAAAATTTTAGGGGGTGGGGCAAAAGAAAAAGAGAGTGATTGAGTTTGGTTTTGCTCAGCTTATCAGAGAAACAAATGTTCCCAGAGCGCTCCACATTCCGCCTCATTTCGAAGCAGTATGCGTCAGGTTTTGCATATATGTGCTTCATGCTGGTTAAAAGATAAAGTTAAGGAGCACCCAGAATGCTCCACCTCTTGTCCTGCTCAGAATGGTAAAGCTAAATGACTAGCATTGAATTCGACTCTCAACCCTGAATGTGAAATTTTCATACCTCATTATATGAAACATTCCTTTTCAGCTAGAAACGTAGAAACGTCCCAGCAGTGTGGGGCAGCCATGGAAAATCCTATAAGTAAATCTGATTCTCTCCCCTTTCTGGGCAATGCTCGGTTAGAGGGAGCCAATATGGCATCTAGTGTACACAGGAATCCGTCCCCTATTATAGTTGATTCAGACCTGAACAGTAAAATACTTAATTTCGCAAAGAGGTCGGGCGCCTCTATTATAGATGATATAGCTTATCCATCCAGTCACGGCGACTCAAGTTACACTGAAAAAAGGGTTACCACTCCGAGCCCAAATATGGTTCAACTTCATGGTCTGATCAACCAATCACAGCAGCATAATTTTTTGCACTGTAGAATCCCGGTACCCTCTGGCTTAAATAATTCTTTCTGGAGGTCTGAACTAGTGGGTTACGACGACGAGCTAATTTGTGAATTGCTCGAATTTGGATTCCCTTTAGGGTTCAAGACTTCAAGGTCACATCTACAGATCTCCCGTCATGTTCAAAATCACAAAGGAGCCCGGGATTTTCCAGAGCAAATTGACAGATATTTATGCAAAGAATTGGCTTACAATGTTATTGTGGGTCCCTTTGATTCTAATCCACTTGAAATTCCTATCAAGGTTTCTCCATTGAACACGATGCCTAAAGCAGACAGCGCCGAGCGCCGGACTATATTTGATTTAAGCTTCCCTCGTGGGTGTAGTGTCAATGATGGAATTTCCAGGGACGAATATCTGGGGGAATCCGTTAATTTAACTTTCCCAAGGGTAGACCAGTTAGTGGATATTATCAAAAGGAAGGATAGGGGTTGCCTACTCTTCGAAAAGGATCTAAAGAGGGCCTATAGACAGATACCCATAGACCCGGGGGACATGCATCTAGTAGCCTTTAAGTGGAGAAACAAGATCTACTTTGACAGGGTGCTCTCTATGGGCATGCGTTCAGCAGCCCATATTTGCCAAAGAGTCACTTCAACCGTAGCCTATATGTTCAAGCGAAGGGGATATGACCTCGTTAATTACCTTGATGACCTGGCCGGGGCCGACGAACCTCTATTCGCAAACGCCGCCTTTGAGCAGCTTAATCTACTTCTGCAACTTTATGGCTTGGAGGACTCCCAGGAAAAAGACTGGGCTCCAGCCACAGAGATGAGATATAGTGGAGTCTGGTTCAATACAGTGGCGATGACCTTAACAGTAACTCCAGACAGGCTCATAGAAATTTTACAACTGGTTGAAGAGTGGCTAGGGCGCGAAAAAGCCACCCTGACAGAGTTGCAGTCTCTTCTGGGGAAATTAAATTTTGTATCCGCTTGTGTCAGGCCCGGCAGGTTATTTGTTTCAAGGCTTATTGCCTGGTTACGTACCATTCAGAACTTCAAAAGTCTGCATACCAACCGCTGTTAAAAAAGACTTGCAGTGGTGGAAAAGATTCCTTGTGTCATATAACGGCATCTCCATGATGATGATAGAGGATTGGTGCAATCCAGATGAAATTTTCGCCTCAGATGCATGTCTAACGGGGGTGGGGGAGTCTGTGGTACAGAATTCTGCCACTTCTCATTTCCTCGTCACATACAAGCCCGAAATTTGAGCATAAATGCCCAGGAACTGTTAGCCATTGTTGTATGCCTTAAGCTGTGGGGTCCCCGTTTCAGAGGAAAAAGGATTTTGATATTCTGTGATAACGAAGTTTCAGATATAGTTCTCAACACAGGCAGGGCCAAGTCCTCCTTCATGCAGGACTGTCTGCGAGAGATTTGTTTCTCTGCAGCATTGCACGAATTTGAAGTAAGGGCTAGACATATTCCAGGGGTTGATAACCGCCTTCCCGATCTCTTATCACGCTGGGAAATGGGAGACCAATTTAAAACAGAATTTCTGGCCAGGACCCGGGATACATAGAGAAAGTTGTTACCCATGAATTGTTTGACTTCAGCCATGATCTTGAACATGTTAGCATGATTAATGAACTCTGTTAACCTCACTTCACTTGATTCCAGGTACTGAACTGTCAAAGCTGAAGCAAGAAGCTAAGGGTTCTATGGGTCAAGCCTTTGCTCAAGGTACCTACAGAAATTTAAAAACACAATGGGAATCTTTTTTTCTTTTCTGTGAGCATTTCGGACTCACTGCTCTCCCGGCTTTCAATGAGCTTATCTGCCTATATGCCCAGTTTTTAAGTAGGAGCTTCAAATCGGCAGAATCTATTAGAAACTACCTCAGTGGAGTTAGGCTAATGCATATCCTCTTAGATTTAGAAGCTCCCGATTTGAGCTCGATCGATATCCGTTTATTATTGAAGGGCCTGGGTAGGGAGAAATTACATAAACCAAAGAGAGCCCTGCCAATCTCCCCAGAACTACTGCTGGAGTTTTACGAGTTGTCACAGCGAAACAGCTCACCAATTACCAGTATACGAGTTGTCAGAGCATTTCCATCATAGCTCTCTAGATTTGTATCTAATACCGCTTATGCCGGTGCTAGGGGCCGTGTGGTCATATCATCCAAGTTGCCACATGAACAGGTACAATAAAAGCGTACCTGGGATACAACACATATCACGAATCGCTAGATTCTTGGTATGTGCTTTAGAATAGGTTAACCAGAAGACAATTCTGTGAAGTCATGTGACGCAGTCAGTATGTCGGCACCTCTTCCCACTTCCCTTATATGTGTTGTAATTAGACTGTACTACCCCAGAGTTTGCCACTTATTGGGCCCTATTTTTGCTGAGTTTCTTCGTAATGGTGAGAAAATCAAACATGGTGCCAAATAGCGCCCTCACTTTGATGCCACCAAGCAACTCGCACGCGGTGATGTCGTTTGCAGTAATCACGCTCTGTTGGTGCTAATGAAATGGTCTAATTACAAGTGTCTAGTCCGTCATTCATAATCCAGCCGTCGTCCATTAGAGAATATCCGCGTCCATAATCCAAAGACCTATTCCATATTCCATATAACAGTATTAGCACCAAATTCAAAAAGACAATCATAGACGGCTGGATTATGAATGACGGACTAGACGCTTGTAACATAAACATAGGCTTGTTTCCTGCAAGAGAGAATCGGTCAACAGTTTTCAATGATGCCGGCAAGACATCATGATGTTCCAAAAATATCAAATCCGTATCGCTGATCAGTATTCTTAATCAATAATATTCGTTGTAAAGTCGTCATCTAA
The DNA here is from genome assembly GCA_036873755.1 of Hanleya hanleyi. NCBI lineage: Eukaryota > Metazoa > Mollusca > Polyplacophora > Lepidopleurida > Hanleyidae > Hanleya > Hanleya hanleyi. The sequence goes on along the minus strand of JAVTVY010036763.1, from coordinate 70,100 downwards.
AGAATGATGTATCTCAGTCACACTTTGATTGTGGCTGTTCATATGAGTACCATGAGGATCTTGAAGTACATGGGTTCATACGGCCCCTAGCCCCGGATTAAGCGGAATTAGACACAAGTTACGAAACGTAGCGCCATAGATCTTGCACGCTATACGTTCGTATTTTGCTATCAGCATGCGACAGACCATCCAGTTTGGTCAGAGGGAGCTCCGGGTTCCTGTGCTGCATGGCCATCACTGGCTCCCTCTTGTAAATGCTTCTACAAACATGCTGTACCTAGTACCAGGGAATGCATCTTCTCCAGCCTTCTCCTTGCCCAGCGGCACAGGGTTAACTCCAGTCACATACCCCAAAATGCAGAAATTTCTTGAAGGCCTGGTGCATAGAACGGGCAGGAATCCCGGCCTGTACTCTTCTCATAGTTTTCGGCGGGCGGAGCTACGTCATTTGCCTTTCGTGCAAACGTGCCTTCTGAGCTCATTCAACTGGTTGGGGATTGGAAGAGTGACGCATACAAAAATTACCTAGAGTTGGGTTTGCAAGAGAAGGTTCTAGTCTCGCAATTAATGCGAGCCAACATTTTAAATGATCATGCCTAGTCAAGTTAATCTTCATATTTTCAGAGACCTGCAGTGCAAATAGGGTGTACATTGTGGGGGATTCTATCATCAAGTATCTAGCCGATATTCACCACACTGACATTTTTTCATTCCCGGGAGCCACAATCACTTCAATCCTGGGGAGGGCCTGTCGCATTGATTTTAGTGCATACTCGCACGCCGTGATACACGTGGGCACTAATGACCTCAGGTTGTCTTCTAATGCCGTAATGCTGTCTAACTTCCGCAATTTATTGACTCTCTTCAGGCAAAAAAATCCTTCCTTATTGATAGTTGTTTCACCCATCCTGCCCCGTCCCGTAGACTTCGCCATTACAGGTAATCAGGTTACCTTGTTCAACAGGACTGTAAGGCTGATGTGTAAGGAAACTCAACATCTATTCTTCATCAACACTTTCCGTCCATTCTTACGCCGAGGGCTGCCAAAAAGGGAATTATTTGCGGCGAGGGATGGAGGGCTTCACCTTAATCTTGAAGGGATAAGGGTACTGCGGGGCTTCTTCATTCACGTGGTTAATCATCTTCCTTCCTAGACCCCGTTCCTCCTCCCCGGGGTCCCCTTCGATAGGTCCTACATGGGTGGTATTTAGCTCATGGGATCTGGTACTGCTCAAGAGGGGCCCTTATTTGCCCTTTTAGCAGGTACCTTCGGGGGGTTCCGGGGCTGGTGGCACGGTGTCTATCGGACCTTCTCGGGTTGGCGGGGGGCCTGCGGCTTGGCGGGTGAGGTACTGATGGATACCTCATTCATTTGTACATGTATGTATTTCAGTCAGTATACAAGGTATACCATATTAATCAGTACATGTAGGTATTCTCATTGTATATAGTCAGGATATTTGAATTAAGTATTTCAGATAAACGAGGCACATGCCTCAAGTCAACGTATGTATATTTTTTACCTATGCATGTCTATGTTAATGCCACTTAACTGCATGCCATTTGCCTGAAATCATTAACTTTGCATGCTTTCATATCTGCCTGAAAATATTTTACTTTGCATGCTTTCATTACTTGTATAATATATGTGTTCATATAGTATATAGCATGAGACTGAAATCATTAACTTTGCATGCTTTCATTATTTGTATAAGATATTTTTTCATATAGTATGTATGTATGTATGTATGTAATGGTGCTCTGATTATCCAACCGATTAAATCGCCATCCCGATCAGGGGAATCTTCAGAAGAAGAACACCCGGGATGGAGTCCCGATTATACCGGAAAGCCCGATAAACCGGGAGACTGACATGGTTATATCCCGAACTTTGGTAATCCTCATACTCCGCAACTATCCCGGAGCCCGAAACGCGTAGCCCGAATATGGTGTAACGAATATTGGTATCCCCTAAACGTTAAATCAGGACTAAGCACAAGCCCGAACCAAAGCGCAAGTCTGGAACGGAGTGTGCACGCCAACCTGGAAATGGACGGAAATCGGGGTCTACATGATGCCGCAACGCTCAGCATAATTACGGATATACAACAGATATATGACTGAATGAACTTACCGTCCAGAAATTATATGCATCCTGGCCTGTGATATCAACGGAGAAGGCTATCTAATGTTCCCGTTAACAAAGAAAACTGTGCAAACTGTATACAGCGATATAATTAGCGGTAACGAAAGTGAAACTAGAAGTCGGGAATTCCCCACAAGGTCTGCTCTGCGATAACGGTTGGAGTTATCGTTCCTAAACTGTACAATGGTGTGAGTTGTCTTTGACTGGATAGTGCAGATGGCGCTGCGGGAAAGTGTGAGATTTCATACGGGCAACTAGACGTTACATGTACGTGGCCTGATGTGTATAAAAGACGGAGATCAGGCATGAAAATCACTTCGGATCTGAACTGCAACCAGGTAACAGCTACTCTTCTATTGGGCTAATAGACTGAACAGTGTATTGCATGCGGAGACGTGTAATCGATGGACGGTGCCTGTACGAAGAAGAGGGAACATAGGAAGTCCAGTGTCTGTTGTATTAGTGAAGGGTATCGAGCAGCAGTGTGGTCGGCGAATGCTGGGATGCGTTGGGGCGACCGATAATATTTCAAGGGATATGGAATTGGGCTGCTGATACATGGAAGCACTATACCGCACTGGCGATACCTAGGATCCAACTGTACCTACCTGATTGGAGTTCGAAGGAAGAAGTCACTCTCACAAGCCAGCTTATGTGTCGGGGGCCCTGAAGTGTTCACGGTGGAGAGGCATAACGCTGTCTGAGAGCGTTCTATTATGTGTTGATCATTTAGTGCTGAAACATCCCCACTATATTATCAGTTGCTGTTCTTGTTTTGTCACATCTCAGGAAAAACACAGAGTCCATTTTTACAAAGATCACATGATGACTTTTATTCCAGACCTTCACAACTGTAAAGCCCAGTCTAAACTGAACTCAATACCTCAAGACAAAAGTTATATACAAGATAGGCCGTGAGAAGGTCCCACACACAGCGAACTGGCTATCAGTGCAGGAAATGGTAATCGACATTTAATAGGTCTGCTAGACGAGACCCCTTGACCATTGCCAGTCAACCAAAACACGATGTGATTAGCAGCGACAATTAAAATTCAACTTGGACTAAAGATGATATACATTTAATTGGCCTTGGGGACGGGACGCTGTGAACTGTCAGTCAACCAGAACATGAAATCATTACCATCCTTACTCAAATTCTCTTCAGTCTCCTTCTCACGGTTTATAGTTGACCACATGTGGAGTTACAGTAATAGAGATCCTCGCTGAGTAAAACACAATTAAAATCTGAATCGTAATTACATGATGAATAAGTATAAAAGAATAACAGTTTGGAGAATGGAACCAATGTACAGTACATGTACATAACAGTTCTCACCGTGAAACGGGTGACAGAAAACTGGTACCAACCTGTGAGAGGAAGCATGGCGATTTGATGTGATCTGAGACGTTGAAGGAAGTCTATCGGAAGAAGGGCTGTTTTATCGGTCGTCGTGAGTACCTCAGTCTGGGCCGTTTACGGTGCCTACGAGCACGCCACCGAAGCAGCATCTCAAAACTGTTACAGACAGATTCGCTGCCAGAGACGTTATATTAGACCACATCATCTAGCCGGATACATCCTGAGGAGAGGATCCTCGTAAGCCAGACTACGCCTGGATAGAAGTCAGCCGAGATCACGGTTATTAGACGAAAATGTCGCTACTCTTGATCTATAACTTTGGGTGGTCTGGCATTGATATGCGCTCTCGCCTTTGCGTCCAGATCATACTCAAACACCCAAAAGCGATGTGAGGCAGGCTCCCCCCTAAGTTGTACTAAATACATTCCGAAAATCAAGTACAACAGCGCCGGAGGCCAAATAAGAAGTGCCAAGTATCAGTGGATGGGAAGTGCTATTGACAACATACACAATGAGAGATTGTCTGCCATTTGGCAAGTTTGCTTTCACCTTAGCTATGCCGATAACATCAACACTCTGGTCGTTAGCTAAGATCACCTAATCTTATTACCTAAATTTGTATTCATGAATGCGAAACCATGCAACGATAAAGTGTCATATAGCGACTTGGACATTCAGTTGATGTTACTACCAGAGTCAAGCAAAGCTGCGATTTTCAACTTACCAAATTTAACAGGCAATTGTAAAAAATTCCCATTGTGATATTGTCCGGTGTGTCTGAACAAGTGTCCGTGAATGAGTCTGTACCAGTTTGAACTGCTGGACCGCCTCTGTTCAAACAGCAAGATACAGGCACACTCCCTTGGTTGAAATGATTGTTCATCTGTCCAGGTGTCGAGTTGGGAGCACACTTCCCGTTGTAATCTCTATGGAACCCCCTATTGTTGGCGCCGTTTGGTTGAAAAACAGGACCGAGTGACTGCGCCCGTCGCTCGGCGCTGCCTAGTTTCCCGGTCGCTGCTTGCATTTGGCCGATCCGTGCCCCCGCTGGCATTCGACATCCCCCCAAGTTGTCTTCATCTCCGCTGGGATGTTGCTGTACCAGGTTAACGCCGGATCATCGAGGTGCAGGTGGAAGGCGGCGATTAGCCTCACATCGTTGTCATCTGCGGCCAGTCTGTTGAACGCAATGAAAGAAGAAAAGTCATCCAAGAATCTTTGGCCGTCATCGGAGCTCAAACCGTGAAACTTGCATATTGTGATTTTGCCTCCGGATGCCATATCGGCTGATGGGTCGTCACAATTATGCGTGTAAGTGCGAATGTCCCATAGATCTACTGAGTCATCGCTGTCATAGTCATATAGCGACTTGGACATTCAGTTGATGTTACTACCAGAGTCAAGCAAAGCTGCGATTTTCAACTTACCAAATTTAACAGGCAATTGTAAAAAATTCCCATTGTGATATTGTCCGGTGTGTCTGAACAAGTGTCCGTGAATGAGTCTGTACCAGTTTGAACTGCTGGACCGCCTCTGTTCAAACAGCAAGATACAGGCACACTCCCTTGGTTGAAATGATTGTTCATCTGTCCAGGTGTCGAGTTGGGAGCACACTTCCCGTTGTAATCTCTATGGAACCCCCTATTGTTGGCGCCGTTTGGTTGAAAAACAGGACCGAGTGACTGCGCCCGTCGCTCGGCGCTGCCTAGTTTCCCGGTCGCTGCTTGCATTTGGCCGATCCGTGCCCCCGCTGGCATTCGACATCCCCCCAAGTTGTCTTCATCTCCGCTGGGATGTTGCTGTACCAGGTTAACGCCGGATCATCGAGGTGCAGGTGGAAGGCGGCGATTAGCCTCACATCGTTGTCATCTGCGGCCAGTCTGTTGAACGCAATGAAAGAAGAAAAGTCATCCAAGAATCTTTGGCCGTCATCGGAGCTCAAACCGTGAAACTTGCATATTGTGATTTTGCCTCCGGATGCCATATCTGCTGATGGGTCGTCACAATTATGCGTGTAAGTGCGAATGTCCCATAGATCTACTGAGTCATCGCTGTCATAGTCACGGGAAATATCAGCAACACTGACTTCGTCGTCGATAGCACGATGTAAGCGACCTGAAGCGTGCGTATTTCGGCCTCGATCGGTGAAGTCCTTCTGCGCCATCACAGAGAAAAAACAGCATGTTGATGATAATCCGTGGAACAGCGAGGCATTAAAAGTTTGGATTCTCCACCATATTATGTGTTGATGAAGTTCTGAAACATCCCCACTATATTATCAGTTGCTGTTCTTGTTTTGTCACATCTCAGGAAAAACACAGAGTCCATTTTTACAAAGATCACATGATGACTTTTATTCCAGACCTTCACAACTGTAAAGCCCAGTCTAAACTGAACTCAATACCTCAAGACAAAAGTTATATACAAGATAGGCCGTGAGAAGGTCCCACACACAGCGAACTGGCTATCAGTGCAGGAAATGGTAATCGACATTTAATAGGTCTGCTAGACGAGACCCCTTGACCATTGCCAAAACACGATGTGATTAGCAGCGACAATTAAAATTCAACTTGGACTAAAGATGATATACATTTAATTGGCCTTGGGGACGGGACGCTGTGAATTGTCAGTCAACCAGAACATGAAATCATTACCATCCTTACTCAAATTCTCTTCAGTCTCCTTCTCACGGTTTATAGTTGACCACATGTGGAGTTACAGTAATAGAGATCCTCGCTGAGTAAAACACAATTAAAATCTGAATCGTAATTACATGATGAATAAGTATAAAAGAATAACAGTTTGGAGAATGGAACCAATGTACAGTACATGTACATAACAGTTCTCACCGTGAAACGGGTGACAGAAAACTGGTACCAACCTGTGAGAGGAAGCATGGCGATTTGATGTGATCTGAGACGTTGAAGGAAGTCTATCGGAAGAAGGGCTGTTTTATCGGTCGTCGTGAGTACCTCAGTCTGGGCCGTTTACGGTGCCTACGAGCACGCCACCGAAGCAGCATCTCAAAACTGTTACAGACAGATTCGCTGCCAGAGACGTTATATTAGACCACATCATCTAGCCGGATACATCCTGAGGAGAGGATCCTCGTAAGCCAGACTACGCCTGGATAGAAGTCAGCCGAGATCACGGTTATTAGACGAACCTAGGGTGAGATAGTAATCACACGGAAGAAGTGGCATCGCCGATACGTACAAACCAGGTGAAGACAGACGCATCCACGGTGGAGAGACGAACCTACCTGTAGAGGGGATCTCTTACAAGAAGAAGTAGACGCATCCACGTTGAGAAGCCACGACACATTCAGGGGACTTTCTGGGGAAGATATACTTACCTTGGAGGGAAGACGATACGGAAACATCCTCGCAAGGCAGGTTACAACTGTGGAAGAACGGACATATCCACGGTGGGAAGACGAACCTCCCTGTAAGAGGGGATTTCTCACAAGGAGAAGCAGACGTATCCACGGTGGGAAGACGGAGCAATCTCTGGGACCATACGTACCTGTAAGGGGAAGACGGTCATATCCACGGTGGGAAGCCATGACGTTTTCTGGGGACGATAAGCCTACCTTACAGAGAAGAGAGCCGCTATATCCATAGCCTCGCTCCAACAGCCGGGGGAAGAAAGGACGTCGAGCCGCTATCCTTGGCCACGCTCCAACGATATTCCATACCAAGAGAGGGGCCAGCAGCCAGGCCGTCCCTACGATCACCTACCGTGTGGAAAGGGCCAGCAACCAGGCCGCCCTTTAGGCGGCGCGTGTATATTATACTGTACATATTTACATCTTTACTTACGATCATCCTGTACATTTAACTGAATATTATTGCACATTAATTGACTCTATATCAGCCTTGGTTGTCTCTACACTCTCCTACTTTCTCGATCCAGACAAGGTGACAGGTCGAAGTGAATCTCTAGTTGGCAAGGACTAGTGTCGGCAGGGACAGCGGCCTGACAGCTTGTACGCTACCATATAACGAGACCTAGCTCAGCTGCGTCCCGTTCATTGATCGGCCCCGGCACACGTTACAATGGGGTTGATCGTTAATTCGGACACGACCAAAACTCAGAAGTCAGATCGTCAGAATATCTCCAACGCCGAACAGTTTCGGACTCTTGACAAATTAGACAAATCTAAAGTTTATGGGAAATTAGACTTGGCTAAACTTTTAATTCGGAAAACAGTTCCCCATACTCAATCCATAGAGAATTCCGAACCGGAAAAAACACCGTCGGATGAGTGAAAAATTAGAATTAATCAAAAGTCAGAAATCGAATTATCGTCAAGGATCGGTTATACGTTCATCCTTAGATAAAGATCGACCTTTGATAGATGTTGCTCCGGCTAAGAACCGTAATGTGGATCAACATATTAAACAAATCAGTTAGGGAACCGGACTCCCGAAAGTTCCGTAGCCCATTTCGACGCGATTCCCGTAGTCCGGAGATTCAACAACAGCGGTATTCGGATTCGGCCCAGGAACGGCAATTTCATTACCGACAAGCATCCCGAAGTCCGGAATATTGGGAAGAGGACTTCGTCGATGAAGAGACAAGAGTTTTTATGACGATGCATCAGATTCTTATTATCGCTACTCGGGTCGTAACTCTGGAAATTATATTCATCAAAATCCATAACGTGAAACCTCCCGACGACGGTACCGGGAGAACTCAGTTCGTCGAGACTCCGACTTTCGTCGTTCACAAACACCAGTGCAGTCGGACATCACGAATTTCGATTGTTGCTGGACACTTCTTAATTAGAGTTTTCACATCAACACACCGGCAACTCCTACGTTATTTTCTAGGATTTTCCAAGAATTATTACTAACTCACATTGTTGGTTAAAACCATACTAACTAATAATTACTACGTTGCTATAGTACCATAGTAATTATATTGTTTGCCATACTTGTACCATTTTACAAGTCGTGCAATAAACGTATTGTACTGTATTGTATTGTTATACATATCCCAGTCGGGACCAAGCTATTGACGAAGATCGCGGTCGATCAAAAACTCGAACCCGATCCCCAATCCGAAAACGGACTCAAGCTCACACGGACGTCCGAGAAATTTTTCATAATCAACAAAGCCCGAGACGTCGGCCGGGTACAGGACGATTACGTGAAGTGGATTCGGGAAAAACCTTAACTTGGGAGTTGGGCCGGACTCGGACTTTACCATCTCACAGGTCTTCATTCAGAGATTACAATAGGAGTGAATCTCATTCAAACTCTAGATCACTGGTGACGTCAACGCAGTTCAACCCCGGATGAAACTTCAGCTCACTGCTCTTATTCTTCAGCTTCGGACACAGATGGAGCAGAAACTAATAAGAAGGACATATTAACTCTTCGTACAAAGATGGAAGCAGTATATATGTTGAGACCAAATATACCTCTCCCTAAGAAGGATGATCCAGAACAGCCTTTCAGAAGACGTAAGCGCCAGACAGCAGCTTCCATGACGGCTGAATCTAATCCTTCAGAGTCTGATACTCTCACTACATTTCCCCCATCGCCGGAATGGATTGAATTATTAACCAAGTTGGATGAAGCGCGGGCCAAAGAGCCGAACTCTCTTCCAAAATGCCCAGGATCTTTCAGAGCTTACGCCATTCACAACCGGTGCCTTCCCGACTAACCAGCTCACGTGGACTGGGATGTGAATAGTATATCCAAGACAGATAAGCCATCCAGCATTGATATGCCTAGCAAGCAAGCAGTGCTGGTAGAGGAAATGTGTTGAACCAGCACCGTATTACCTCGTATGCTGATTACTTCATTGCCGCAACCAAACAACTCTGCCAGGAGGCGGCAGGTCGTGCTGATAAATCGGACTCTTGCCAAATTACAAGCAATAAATTAGAGTTTCTTCGCGGTTTCATAGATTCCTTGGATCGTGCTAACGCCCATGTGATGGAGACAGCTGCCTTCTCATACTCATCCTTGCTTCAGGCGAGAAGACAAGCATACCTTAAGCAACTAAAGGTCGGAGTACCCCAACAAGTCAAGAGAACACTCTTGCAACAGCCAACATCGGCCGGGACTCTATTCAATAATAAAATCCACTCTCTGTTACCCGGTGTACGGGATGAGAAATCTTCTCGCTTCTTTGATGCTGTGGCAAAACAAAGCCCTGGTTATGACAGATTTAAACCGGTTCGCCGAGGACAAGGCGGTTATAGAAGTGATCAAACCTACAGAGGTAACCAATCATATAATCCTGGAAATTTTCGTGGCCAAGACAACAGAAGTCAATATAATTTTTGTGGACAAAGACGACGACGCTCTGGAAGAAGCAGAGGTTCTGGTCGACCGGACTGATGGTCATTTGCACCTGACACTTTCCAATCTCAAGATGCCAACATTTCATCATATTCACCATCCATTAGTAGACGGACGCATGCAGATGCTCTGGCAAAACTGGGAATTAATCGCGGCGGACAGTTGGGTACTCAGAACGTTAAGACAGGATCTCCAATTTACCTTCGTCAAGTACCCTCACCTAATTACGAAGCCAAAGCCTTCAAGGATCCCCGTTCGTCCAGAACATCTACAAACATTACTGGCGTCAGTGCAGATCTTACTGGACAAAGCTGCGGTACGAGAATTTCAGCCAGACGAAAAGACCCCGGGATTTTACAGCCCAGTCTTTCTCATACCCAAGAAAGGATCCGACCAGCTCCAGATGATAATAGATCTACGCAAACTAAACAAGGAGTTCATGGCACCTCCACCTCGGTTCAAAATGCCATCCATACCATCCCTCCGGTCCCGTCTACGTCCGGAGGCCTGGATAGTATCAGTGGATCTTCAGGATGCATATATCTTCATATATCCCCCATCTTCAAATCTCATCGACGCTATCTTCGCTTCATTATCGTCGGAATGAAGTTCGAGTGGCAGGTACTTCCTTTCGGCATACCCATCGCCCCATGGGCCTTCACTCGCATCATGCAACCAGTCATCACATTTCTTAATCTTTGAGGGATAAACGTAGAAATTTATATCGACGATATCCTACTGTGGTCCGTAGACAGATCGCTTTTATCGTCAGGTCCTCATGAATCTCGGATTCATCCCTCATCCCGAGAAATCGGAACTTCAACCAGCCCAACAACAGAAATATATTGGGGCACTGATCGACACACAAAAAGTCATAGTCGAACCGCCCGAAGATCGGTGGACCAAGATTCAACTGATAATCCAACAGTTTTTGTCGTCACACTCCCAATCTCTACATCGATGGCAGATCCTGTTAGGCCTACTAACGATCCTGCTCATTCCCTATAAGATCCCTAGGTCTATCTCTTACGGTTTGGGATACCTTTTTAGGGAAGTAACAAGCTAAAGCAAGTTCGCCGCCAGGTGGGTGCCACACATACCCAGATTTATTCATATGGACAACAGCGTCCCAACCACCTCTGTTGGTAATCTGGCGGTTTGTAATAGAAGGGGAGCTTTGCGAAAAGAACAGAAAACATTTAAAAACAATGTTTGTGTTCTTGAGCAAAGCAAACCTATTACAATGATGTACCCAGCCCTCCCACACGCTGTAGTCGTACCATTATGTATGTCTATGCAGCGGGGAAAGAGGAAGAATAAGGGCACGCATATATGAACATATACCCCACCTGGCGGCACCATATGTAGCTAAATGATATATAGCTCTCACAAGTATGAGGGCTATAGGTCGGGCCCCAGTCACCTCCAGCGAGGATTTTAGATAATTTTATTACGAATCAACCACCTCTGAAACTGCCGTACATCTAATTTCTATCCCCTCCTGCGCACTATTTTAAAATCTTGCGCACTATTGTGAAATAGTGACGCATATATCGCCGTCTGAATTTTCCAGTCGAAAACTTCAACTCTCTACGCGCCATGTTGGTGACGTCACGCTACTCAAAGCTGGTAAAGCTTGTGGCTTGGATGGTGTGTGTAACGAAATGCTTAAATATGGCGTTACTAGCTTAGGACCGTGCTTCGTTAAATTATGTAATCTTATTTATTCTACTTCTGTATACCCGATAAGCTGGGGAGCTGGCTATATCACTCCAATCCACAAATCTGGTGACAAAAAGGACCCGAACAATTATCGTGGCTTAATTATTGCTAGCAATATCAGTAAACTTTTCAATTCCATCCTGAACATCCGGCTTGAAAATTACCTTTTGGCCCATAGCCTTATAAGAAAGAACAGATTGGCTTTACAAAGGGGTCTAGAACTTCTGACCACATGTTTGTACTGAAGACGTTGTTAGATTCATATCGACAGGTTAAACACAAACCCATGTTTGCTTGCTTCATCGACTTTTCTAAGGCGTTTGACACTGTGTGGCATACAGGCTTGTTTTATAAGTTACGTTCTATTGGTATCGGTGGTCACTTTTATAGAACTGTTAAAATTATGTACCTGAATAATATGTTAAATACACGAGTAGCTGGTGAATTGACCAACTCGTTTCAATCCCATGTTGGTGTCAGACAGGGTGACAATTTAAGCCCTAACCTATTTAAAATCTTCATAAATGATTTACCTGGTATTCTTGATCAATCGTGTGACCCTGTATTTCTTGGTTCCACTGCTTTGAATTGTTTGCTATATGCTGATGATGTTGTTTTATTATCTGAGAGTAAGGAAGGTTTGCAACAATCCTTGAAAAACTTGAATCCTATTGACATTGGCATCTAAAGGTGAACCCTAGTAAAAGCAAATGCCTGATTTTTAACTGTAAAAACCGTCAGTCACCCAAGTTTTTTCGCCTTGGCGATGTACAGATACAAGTTGTCCCTAAGTACTGCTATTTAGGCATTATCTTCACTTCTTCTGGCAGTTGGGCACCAGCCAGGGAACAGCTGAAGAGTAAAGCTGCGAAAGCATTCTTCAAAATTCAAAAATGCTTTTCGGCTACCCCCCCTGGTGTTTCTACATCTTTACATATTTTTGATCACACTATAAGACCAATTATCCTTTATTGCTCTGAAATTTGGGGCGCTTCTCTAATAACGAACCTGAACAAAGATAATTTCTTAGAAAACATACTGAAAAGTGACATATCAGAGAGAGTCCATTTAAGATACATTAAGTATGTACTTGGCGTGAATTCCAAATGTTCCAATTGTGCAGCTTTGGGTGAGGTTGGTCGTTCACCTCTTCTCCTACATATAATCTGCAATATGCTGAAATACTGGCATCGGTTGGCCAATACTCATGAAAACACTCTGATTCGTGATGCTTATGCTTTCTCTGTCTCCATGGATGCTCAGAACAAAAGAACTTGGGTGACTGATATCAAATGTATATTGTCTTACCTAAAACTTGAACATTTGTTCAAAGTACAGAACCTGTCTGTTGGTGAACTTGTATCAAAGGCTACCAAACGGTTTAATTCAATTTTTTCTAATTGGTGGTCAACCCAATTAGCGGATGACAAAACACATGTTATTAGTGGAAACAAACTACGTACATACAGATTATTTAAGCAGAGATTTATTTATGAACCATATATAGATGCACTACAATATAACCATCGTGCTTCCTTGTGTAAATTAAGAACCAGTAGTCATCGTTTGCAAATAGAAATTGGTCGATATGGTAAACATGATAGAGTTCCCCCGGAGAAAAGGTTCTGTACACTCTGTAATTCGGGTCATGTTGAAGATGAATTTCACTTTATCATGGAATGTAGTCTGTATTCAACCCTTAGGTATCAGTTCTTGTCTGCTGTTGAAAGCAGCAACAAAGTATTTTCACAGCTTAGCCCGCAAAACAAATTTATATGGCTGTTATCTTGTGAAGATGTTGATGTCATGAAAGCTCTTGGCAAATTTGTCCATGAAGCAATGGAGCTTCGTAAAACAAAAGTGTAGCTTATAACAAGAGTAGACTGTATAGGTCGATATATCTTTATTCAAACGCCATTCAGTTCAGTTCACTTTCGTAATTTCCCCCTTTAAAGAGAGGCACCTCATTAAGAGTATTAAAATGCATGTAAAAAAAAAATCGCAACAGGTAAAATGTAAAAAATTAATTAATTAAAATTAAGAGCTATCTGTTCACCACACAAAGTCACACAAAATGGTCAATAGTGTCCGACTAGTCACCACTGGATTCCTGTTTAAGGAGCACCAAGTTTCTCTTGTGATGAAGACCGTACATTAATAGCCGGATGTACTTCTCAAAAGTTGGGATACAGTCAGGGTGGCCACCTAGCATGTTGATAACCCTGGCTGGGTTAATGATCATCTCACATGCACCTTGTGGAGTAGTTGTGCTGGCACTCACAATATCGAGACAACTGTCACAGATTGAATCGAGGAGCATGGAGATATATCGCATACGGATGTCTGCCAGAGTTTTGCAGCTAACCAGGAAGTGCTGCCTGTCCTCGGGTCCATCGTTGCACAGCTGGCATTCTGGGTTTACATTATACTGGTTGAATGAAGCCCGATTTGCTTGGAGTATATATGTTCCGGTAAGCAGTTTCAATCTTATGCCTAGCCTGCGTATATCGCATGGTGACGTGGAAACTGAAGCGATCGAGGGATGTGGCTTCTCCAAGCAATCATCAGCTGGGTCCAAGAAACGCAGGGACGGATACAAACGTATCTTGAAGAGCAGATCTTCGGTCCAGTAGGCTCTGACAGCTCCCCTAGTGATCCTCTTCCAGCGATTTTTGGATGGAGGGCAGTCCAGCAAGTCATGGATCGACGGCAGAGAATATTTAGCAAGAATCTGTCTTGCATTGGCAAACCAGCTAGTACTGAATAGGCCCTTTGTAGCTACCTGTCGAACAGCAATGTCATGCTCAATGATCTTTTCGTCAGCGCAGATATTCCGCAGCAGGGAGAGAACCCGCAGATGAAGCTTGGCAATCAATGGTAGGGTCCCTGCAAGGACATACGGAGTTGGATCTGCGACCCTAGTGGGAAGGGAGAGGATTTCCTTCAGTGTCTTTTTATAAAAACGCTCCAGGCAATCCATTTCCTTGACATTTGGTGGGGTCACGTCCAGACCATGTAGTAATACCGGAATGAAGTAAATGTCCAGCAAGTGGCAGGATGTTGTGGGATTAAAGCCATTACGGCCGTGAAGACCCGGACCCATCAGAGAGTATAGGACTCGCCTTGCTTTGGAGATATTCTCTTCCACGTTGAGCTTAGAGGAGATCAGTTTTTTGTCCCGAATAATACCAAGATGCTTTGAGGTTTCTGGTGTAGGGAGATCCTGACTCCCCATCTGTAACGGTGATATGCTTTTTGCGTTTGACAATATAGCACTTTTTTGGGGTTGGATTTCATACCTTTCATTGGAGCTGTAGTCCTCGACTAAGAAAAGGAGAGTTTGCAGGTCAAGGTCATTATTTGCCATCAGGGCGACATCGTCTGCACAAGTTGGTGAGCAACAGTTGGATAGGCCAATTTTTGATCCAAGGTCAGTGTCAGAGAGCCTAGACAGTAGGTCATTTACATAGATCTTGTACAAGTCTGTTGATAGAATGCCACCTTGACGGACCCCTTGTTGCTGGAGTATCTTAACGGACAGTTCATCTTTCCATTTGATCTGTGTATGGGCATTATCATGCAGGTTGGAAACTGTAAGCCAGAGAGTCCCATCCACACCAGTGTGGTACAGCTTTCGAAAAAGACTCGAGTGGTTTACATCAAAGGCTGATTTGGCATCTAGAAAGGCGACGATCGTGTTTTCGGACTGTTGCTTCGATTCTAGGACAGATTCCTGCAGGAGAAGCGCACAGAATAGTGGAGAAACCCCTTTTGTGAAACCACGTTGTAGAGAATGTTGTGCTCGTGCGAGTGTTGGTTGGATTCGGTTTCGAACAACGGTTTCCAGTATTTTGGTGATTATTGGTGTAATGGTTATTCCTCTGTAGTTAGTGGACTGTTCTTTGTTTCCCTTTTTTTTGAAGATAGGGGTCAAGATTCCATTTTTCATAATTTCAGGGACTTGGTTTGAGCGCAGTATGGCATTCAGCAAGCATACTATGGCTGGAACGATGATGTCGATACCATGAATGACATGTTCTGCAGATACTCCCTCACCATCTGGTGCCTTGCCTGTGTTAAGGTTGGATATTGCTAGTCGCACATCAGATTCGGTGAAAACTGGAATGGGGTCTTCTTGATTCTTGCATAGGTCTTCAATGATCATTTTGTCAAATTGAACGGCAGAGTTGTAGCTTACGTTGAATTTTGGGTTCAGGGATGGGGTGGAGAGCTTGGTAAAGTGTTCATGCCATCCTTTAAGGATGTCGCTCTCAGGGTAACAGGTATCCTCCACGAAGAGGCTGGTGATAGGGACCGATTTGGTGGCTCGTTGGGTCTTCACTAATTTGAAGAATGTTGCCATGTCATTCTCTCTGGCCTCCATTATTTTCTCCATGTTGGAGTCCCGTTTGATAGCGACCGCCACTCTCTGTTCTTGTCGTAGCCGTTTCTTGCTCTGTCGTAGTTCAAAATTTGCAGGGTGGTCTGAGTTAGAAGGGGATCCTAAGTTCTTCCAGTTATAGAAGGCAGCTTTCTTTTGTTGTACTGCATGGTGTATGGAATCATTCCAAACTCTGAGTCGTCTCGGTGCCTTCATTGTGGGGTGCATTGGTGATGGAATCGCCTCCGTTAGCGCCGTGCAAATTGTGTTGTACAGGAGGTGTAAGTCAAATATGCTGGATGTACCATAATATGCATCCAATGGGATATGGCCCACATTTTCTGCTAGTTGTTCTCGATACTGAACTTGATCAAGTTTGTCCCACCGGGGTCTGGGGTTGCTGGCGACATCTAATGGGATCACAGCGGTGCAGTGTTGTGGTACTGATAGCTTTACCGAAAGCTTAACCGGGTAATGGTCAGAAGTGTTGCTAAATATCTTGTTCAAGCGATGTGGTGTCCCATACAGGTGAGTATCGGACCGGGGAAACAGGAAATAATCAATCGTTGATGAATCCCTGCCGTTGTCATGCATGAATGTTGGGCCCTCAGTAAGAAATTCAAGCTTGTGAGCATGTAGGAAGGAGGTGAGGGTTTTATCCCTGCTGTTTGGAGCAGTGGAGGTAATATCAGCATTAAAGTCTCCAATTATACACACATGATGACTATCGCCATATTTGTCAAGAATCTCATGGAGCTGGTCTAGGTTATCTTGGTAATCTGCAGTGTAAGTGGCAGCGCCTCTGGTTGGCAGGTACACACAGATACAGAGTAATGGTTTGGGTATGGTGCGAACCTCAATCACCTGGATCCTGGTTCCACCTTCAGACAGTGGGCTTACAAGGTGGTCAATACAACTGTTCCAGAAAATACATACACCGCCAAATCCTCTTGGTCTCTGGGTTGGGCTGATTGGATCGAGATCATCGACTGCTTTACCTTCACATCGAAAGGCTGGATTGAAGTTCTTCAAAAGATGCAGCTGGAAGTTGAATAGCCAGTGCTCCTGTATGCAGGCAATATCAGTTTGTCGCAGTAGGTTGTGTGTACAATCGGCGTTAGGTAGTATACTCTTACAGTTCAGGGTTAATAGCTTAATACTTGAGGTGTTCACAGTTGGTCCTACAGATTCTTTGTTGATTATGGAACATTCTCCCACAATTTTGTACATTAAGACAGTTTTTGTACATGTATATACATGAATCGGTATCCAGTTTGATTTCCCTTGTGAATTCAATGTGTTTTTCTTCTTTAAAGTTGAAACTACAAGTTTTGTTCGAAATTTCATGTTGTATTAATGGTAACTCCATTACGTGGGTTCCTGTTTCGTTATGACCATGTTACGGTCACTGGGAATTATTCCTGGTTTGTTTAGCTCATCTCAATCATTGTAAATCAATACAGGAGTTATCTCCCGTGTAGTAAATTGTATCTGCCCTGATTGGGCGCTGTGATCAGCATAATAAAAACCTTACCTTACCTCTCCCTTTCATTTGTCTGGTAAAATGGTGTTTGAAATGTTACAGGTATGAGAGCAAACCAAGAGGAGTGCTATCATAGCTCAATGTTAGTGACCTGGTCCCGGGAACTTCCCATCATTGCAATGCATCTTCATTCATAGCTCTCCTTCAGATGAATGGGAGACCATACAACTTTTTCAGAAGGATCGGAAACAAAAGACCTTTTTGACCTGAAGTAAATTTCTGTGAATGAATGAGAATTTGCATGAAAGAGCATTCTCCATCCAATCTCGAAACCAGAGCTATCCGGTCCTGTCCTCCCTACTAGGCTCTGGGACGGCGCTCCGCAGTACGATCGGTCATTGGATAGCACACAAAACCCTAGAATTTAGAACATAACGAGAGCATATCTGTGGAGATTAAGCCAACGTCCCGACGTCATGGATGTTACGAGCGCGTCTGAAAGATTACGTAGCCTACCAGAACTCCTTATGCATTGTTGCGAAACATTTTCTATTCTGACGTCATGACGTTATGACATTGGCCATTAAGATGACTCATGACTGACGTTTTATAAGGAATAGGATATGTTCCAATGGAACCGGAAGGGGCCACGTGAAAGAATTTTTCAATGTATTATGGGACCCACTTTCAGCGACCGTCGTCCCAGGGGCAATCTTGAAACCAGAGCTATCCGGTCCTGTCCTCCCTACTAGGCTCTGGGACGGCGCTGAGCCGTACGATCGATCATTGGCTAGCACACAAAATCCTAGAATTCAGAACATAACGAGGGCGTCTCTGTGGCGATCATGTCTATGTCCCGACGTCATGGATGTTACGAGCGTGTCTGCGCGATGATGTACTCAATATGCATTCTTGCGAAATATTTTCTATTATGACGTCAAGACGTCATGACGCTGGCCATGCGAGTGACTCATGACTGACGTTTCACAAGGAATTGGATATGTTCCAATGGAACCGGAAAGAACAAATTTTTCAATGTATTATGGGACCCACTTTCAGTGAGCGTCGTCCCAGCAATCTCGAAACCAGAGCTATCCGGTCCTGTCCTCCCTACTAGGCTCTGGGACGACGTTCAGCACTACGATCGGTCATTGGATAGCACACAAAACCCTAGAATTTAGAACATAACGAGAGCGTATCTGTGGAGATTAAGCCAACGTCCCGACGTCATGGATGTTACGAGCGCGTCTGAAAGATGATGTAGCCTACCAGAACTCTTTATGCATTCTTGCGAAACATTTTCTAATCTGACGTCATGACGTTATGACACTGGCCATTAAGATGACTCATGACTGACGTTTTATAAAGAATAGGATATGTTCCGATGGAACCGGAAGGGGCCACGTGAAAGAATTTTTCAATGTATTATGGGACCCACTTTCAGCGACCGTCGTCCCAGGGGTTCGTCGGAGCGGCCAATTTTCCAGCGGAGAGCGACCCCTGGTGGCGAGGTTGTCGTCCCAGGGGTTCGTCGGAGCGGCCAATTTTCCAGCGGAGAGCGACCCCTGGTGGCGAGGTTGGTCCCAGGGGTTCGTAGACTGGCCGCCGTCGTCTAATAACGTTGGGCCGATTGACGACAGGCTTCTAATAATGCCGACCTTCACTGTAGCGGCGATGTCATGACCTGTTGACGTGTATTTGTGACGTTATGCAACAATCGGATTAACAATCCATTATACCGTCGTATTGTGACGTTGTGTAAAATTATGCTGTGACGTTACGGACTGACGCGGACCCACAGACACTCTCGTCAAGCTGATAGAGCCTGTTCTTGACAAGGCCGAACTGAAGGTCGATAAAAGAAACAATCTTTTACAGAATATCATTATTTAACATCATCAGTTATCAAGTTCTAAAGCAAGATGAAACAGACGCATATCTTGAGCGGTAGTTTTCACATTGATCTGTAGCACTTCCTCTACGCATCGAGCCATTTCATAAACACTCCATGTTGAAGGTATGGGCTCAAATTTGGCCGCCATTACGTCTTTTCATTATTTCCGGCGGCGCAGCGCCGCCAGATATCTGAATTCAGTAAACATGGGAGCGGCCATCTTGTTATTGGACGAGTAACAGGTGTTTTCTCAAACCATACTTCACAGACGTGCCGTTGAGTGATCCAATTAGTTTCATATCGTAAAACGACAGGATTGCATCACCTGTTCGTGGTTAACACATTACTATTAATTCTGTTATAATGAATTCATCGAATAAATGTCCTTTAGTACTATTTTATTATGGCTGAGAGACCAAATCGATGACCATACATGATCAAGTTATTCCCCTGTTCGTCTGCAGCAAAATGTTTGAGATTGAACTGCGAGTTACTAAAAACTCGAAACAGTAAAACACGCGGATCGGATTGATGTGTAGAGAAAGTCGATCTAGGCTTAATTTACAATGACACACATCAATAAAGAAATAGTGGCTTGATGATGGGTGCCATATAATGCTACAGCGCGAACTCTTACATCAGGCTATGTGAAGTGACTTAATACGTCAACCAGAGAACATTACTTTCAAAGTCCTAGTTTGACTTGCGGTTCATGTGCACATTTTGCCAGCAAGCACTTAACTTCCGGCTAACCCCACACTTTCCAGATGGGTCCTTGCGCGAACTACATTAGTCAAACCTTTAATGAAAAGAAACAAATCGACATTTTTTTAACCATAATGGTGCATCGTGACCTGTATTCACCAGCTGCACCCGTAATCGGCTTGTAATACGCAGATTAGAAGCTACAAACGTTTCCGCCGGCATTGATGCATCTGCATCAATAAATTTTCTTGTTAGATACTGGTCCACAAGCTTAGCGATAGCGGGTCATGTGCAGTGGATGAGTACTAGTCTAAGGGGTTCGTCGGAGCGGCCAATTTTCCAGCGGAGAGCGACCCCTGGTGGCGAGGTTGTTCTCCATCCACTATGTCGGCTGGTCAAGAGTTTTTCACAGTTTTAGGGAGATGTTGACCTTGTAAACCATTCAAGGGCATCGCTAAAGAGGGTCGATGGGCAGGGTGTTGGCCAGGATTCAAAAACTGCCTGTCCAAAAATCCCATTTTGCCAAATTTACCTGTCCACTTTCTATTTTCTCCTATCTCTCCCATGTTAAATTTTCCAATTTTTGCCTGTCCAAATGTGGAATATGCCTGGCCAGTGGACAGGTCTCTGGTTAACACCATGTCGTTGGATGCGAATGACCCACTTTCAGCACCCAACTATGTGTTTTTACCTATGTTGCACAGCGCAGTACTGGGCTCTCCAATAAGTACTCCTAGGAAATGACCCCATCTCGGTAAATCCTGCAGATGCCCATGACATTTTATTCTAGTGTTCTTCTAATTCCACCACTAGAAGATCTGGTTGCAGCTGAGAGAATCTATTGGAAATTGCAATACACACCAACACTTAGCAACTATTTGATGAGATGAATGCTGTTGACACAGGAACATTTTGGTACATTCTATATATATTTTAATAAATATTTTGTAACAATATACATAAAAGGCACAAAATGACCATACTGGATGTAAAACAGGGAATATGTTTGTGCATATAATACATGTAACAATGGAAACATTAATTCACAAGAGCACTTCAGTCATTTTATTAGTTTTACTCCACAGCCCATGCAAAACTGATTTGCAGTTGCACTGAAAATTAGATCTAGAGGAAATTTACCTTGTCATCATATACAGTTTCAGTCACAGATTTCAGGGATAAATTATAATATAATTATATTCCTACATTGTGAAACACCCTGCCAGAAAATTTGATTCTACCTGAGCCAGTATTTTCTGGCAGGGTGTTTCACAATGTAGGAATATAATTACATTATATACAGAACAAGATCCTTGGAGATCACTATTACATTATATCTTACAGTAATTCCCCCTAATTATTGATCACAGCAAGGGAAATTTCACACCAAAAATCCAGGGCAGGCGTCATCAAATTTATTAGAACAGGAAATTGGCAAAATGGTCCAAAATCACAGAAATAATGCATTATTTTTTACTTATTTTATTGAATTTAGATGATGCTCAAAGTTATTACAACAGCTGATTGAACTTTGTTCACAAAATTGGGAGTTATTGAAGTCTAATAATATGATTGAATTATTAGAGGAATGGACCTAACCCTGATGATATATTAGATCATTTTCAATTATGTGATAAATTGTGCATTCATCATGTTCATGATGTGCAAGACAGGTAGATATTTCATGTAGGAAGCTATTGTCCGAGTCTTTGTGCACCTGAAGGGCTTCAGTCTAGACACATTGTTGTCCCTAGACTTGGCTAGTGTATGCATTCTTGTGATTCTAACATGGAGTTACCGCATGACCAGTGGTCACTTATCAAGAAATCTAGCATCGCTTATGTAACACAAAACTAATTAAATTGTCAACGCACAGTACACGGGAGCATACATTGCATTATGGCATAGAAGTGGGATAAAACATCGTCAGGCTTCGGGCCATTATCATAATTTCTCAGAATACTGAGCAAGAATGTCTTTGTTGTATACTCATTTGAAGAAGTAGACTAATGATACTCGTAAAAGAAGATCCTCATGGATCAGTCTAATAATCCTATCATTCTAGCGACTCAAAAACACCTCTAAGAATTCATTCGATCAAAATAATAGAATGTTCCGTCTTTTTGCATTCATGACCAAGTAGTTAGTCTTGTGCTAGCCTCTATCAATTTTATTAGTAAATCCTTTATGAAACCTTGGCGAGGACAGTTGTGATCATGCTAGATCTAAATCTTCCATACTTCAGATTCATGTGAGTCATTTCTAAAACAAACAGATCTCCTATGAATCCATTGTATCTTCGTTCTGAAAATTTGACGAGGCTCCGGCTTCATGTGAATCCTCTTCTTCCATAGCCTCTTCCTCTTCTCCGGGCAGGTACTTAGATATCACTGCAAGGAGATCATCAATCTGCTCTTCGGTGAGCCGCTCCTCACTCTCTTCCACGATCAGTTGGATCTCCACGGCAGACCCGGGGCGGTGATTCAGCAACTGTAATTTTTCCGCCTTGGTCAGCTTGTAAGGCTTCAGGGCTTCCATGAAATTTTGGACTATCTCTGTCGTTTGATTCTGGCATGGCGTGTTCTCTAAATATTTGGCCGTTTCGTAAACAATTGTGGAGAGTTGTTGCTGGTGTTTGCTGGGTTTCTGTTGACCTTTGCCCTGTTTGATATCCTGTAGCAGAGAAACCACCTCGTAATTACTGAGCATGGAAACATTATCATCTATCACTTCCATGTTGTATAATCAGTGTTATGTTCAAGTTCATGATAGGATATTGCTTTCCAGATACTTTTGAGATGCAAATCTCCCAGCCACAATCACATAGACCCAGGCTAGAAGAACAATCACAGCAAGGAGCTGAAAAAAAAATCCCAAAGAAATAGATGAACAGGTTGCAGTTTCTTACAACAATCAAGTTCCAAGTTAACACAACTTACTATCAGGACTGTGCTTAAAACTGGCAGTTTAATCTAGATACTCAGTCACTCTAAACATGAATGAGCTACTGTCTCTCCCAGCAAATATGTCTGGGACAGCTTGTCTATCCCGAAATAAAGATGCATGGTTGTACTCTGAAACCTGCATGTCAGGTCAAATTTGCATCAAACAATGTTTTTGCCAAAGATCATCATATAAGATTCTTTTTGAGAATTCCCATGTTATTCGACTGACGTTCACCACAATGTTTGAAGGGATGCTGAATCCAGGGCTTCCAGATCGAATTCTCAACCCAAGGGAGGTAATTTCAAGCTACAATAACTTTGAATCAGATTACCTCCCCTTACCCATTTGAATTTGAGTTGTTTCCACTTACCATGATTACACAAGAGGCTGCAACTACTGGCCACCACTGACAGTTCCATCTGCAGTGCATCGACCCACAACAGCACTGAATTTTCAACTCGGATATTCTCATCAAGGGAAATGATCTTCTTTAAAACAAGTTCAACTTGATGTTGGGCAACCTCATTGACCAAAAGCAAGTTTGACCAGACATGTAAGTTTCAGAGCACAGCCATCTTTATTTTGTGATAAATCAAACAAGCCATCTCGGATACATTTTCTGGGACATACAATAGGAGATGTAGAAATCCATCCTTGTAATGATGTGATACTGGACAGCCATTAATATCACATGGATGGAGCTTTAATCAGACCAATTACTGGCGAGTACCGTAGTCGGCGAGATCATCTTTGACAGATAAGGGTCCAGTTTAGTCCGAGCTTCCTATGACCCTTCAGCCACATGATGGATAATTTCTGACATATTGTCTGGCTGGCTTCAGAGTTCTCTTCATCCAAAAAGCACAAAATGGGAGCAACCACGGGGTCGCACAACCTCATCCCAGTCAAAATTAATTTTGAAAAATATTTGACCATTCTACAACACTTAGCTGACATACATTTATTAATGAATAATTTTCCTTCATTGTCAGCCCAAATTTAACAAGAACTATCATTAACTCAGAAACTCTAGCTGTGAAAGTTGAATATAGGGTATGGGGCGTGGCAATCCTATCCCAGGAGTCCGGTTCAGAAACAACAAAAACAATCAACTCCTTAGCCGATGTTTTCGGGCTAAATCTATCATATTTTTCTTAAGTTTTAGCGCTTTTATCTTCTACCTCATTCCAAATGGAAAACTGCGTAATTTGTTTTGTTGGAGCATATAAAATGAAAGCGAAGTTGTTAACACTGTAATAGATGAAGAATGAAACGGAACCTATTAATTTGGGCTGACAATGAAGGGAAATCATTATTTGATCAATATATTTGAGTTAAAGATGTAATCAGCCTCAAAATGGATGAATTTTGTAACCTCTCCCCTGTGCGTTTTTTCAGCAGGGAAGATTACCAAATCATCATATGTATTATATTTGACGATAGTGGGATCGTCATATACAACGAATGCAAGAATATCGTGTCAGAGAAATTTGTAACTCTGTCCGCTTCGACGGCTTTTCTGTCTCACCATTGAGTGTGTGTTGTACGCGGCGAGGAAAATGACGTCACTGCGTGACGTATGCGTGACGTAGCGACGCTCACGAATTTGAATGCTGCACAGCTGCAGGCATGGGATAACGTCATGGCTCGTGCCCACGGTTCGGTGATGTCGCATAGCGTACGTTGGTAGAATGCACCATACGTGTATACGCTTGTTGACACGGCCGTGGAAAAATAAACGGCATGCCATGCTGTTTATTTTTAGAGATCAACTCCTTCTATTTTCTCGTGAATGGTGGAAACAAGTTTAGTTTTTTGTGGTCAAATGTGTTTCATTTTGTATCTGTTGTAACATATGTCAGTTTCGCCGAGTTTGAGAGACATCGATTTCAGCCCAGATTTGAGGCTGATTACATCTTTAAGTGTTGTAGAACAGCCGAATATTTTTTTAAAAATATCTTTTACTGGGATGAGTTAGTACAGCTATAACATGTATAAAGACAAATAAATATGAGGGGGGGGGGGGGCGGTGGGAACAGATTCAGATTCTGTACCCCGGATTACTGTTATGTTTTGAAAAGATCAGTGCCTTCTGGGTTTGTGAACCATGTCCTAAAAATAATTTTACTCTTAAACTGTAATTGTGAAAAAAACCCAGCATCGTACCAGCAAATACACAATAAATACAAAAAAAAATAGGCTACGGTAAAACGTTGTCGTCCCTGTAGAAGCGAGATTCAACATGTTTAACTTATTAATGCAGTTAACTTCAAGACTTGGAAATAGTGTCTGTATAGGCCTACTGTATCCAATTATAATCTCTTCCACACACCATCATGAATACACTTACGAAGTTGAGTATCCAGTCAATATGTCGCTTGCTTACGATAAACATGATGCAAACGACGGAACTGTATAAATGATCAAGTTTACCACCAAAATGATACCGGAAGTATAGAGGTACTCTCCTCATGGAGGTATTTTCGACCATGGAGAATCACTGGTGACGTCACGTATGTGCACGATGGCAAATTGCAAAGACGGACAGCTGCAGACATCTCTTGTTTTATACGTTCATTTAAGCGAAACAGGTTGGATATTTGGGGAAAATGTCTGTTGGAGCGTAATTATGATTATTGTGTGTAAAAAAGTGTTATATTTGCGTTGGGTTGTCTTGATCTGTTGATTTCGGCATGACTAAAGATGATTGCAACAACAACAACATAACAACCACTGACAGTGACAACAACAACCAATGAATCATGAGAGACAGCCACAAAATATCCCCAACTTGCCGTTAACAATAGAGCAACGCTGATGGCAACGACAGGTCCATTGAGGCAATGGTTCACAGTGGTTCCTTCTTCCTTCCTAATCCGAGCTTCCTATATGACCCTTCACGCCAGTTGACAGATAATTTTTGAAAGATTGTCTGGCTATCCCAGTAAAAATTATTTTTTTAAATATATTCGGCCATTCTACAACACCTAACTCACATTTATTAACGAATAATTTCCCTTCATTGTCAACCCAAATTTAACACGATCCGTTTCATTCTTCGTCTATTACAGTCACTCAGTATCAACAACTTTAGTTTAATTTCATTTGCTTCAACGAAACCACAACTGACCCAGTTTTCCGTTTGGAATGAGGTAGAAGTTAAAAGCACTAAAACTTGTGAAGAATGTGACAGATCTTGTTAAATTTTGTAGAACAGTCAAATATTGTTTTTAAATAATATTTACTGGGATGAGGTCGCGCTACACCGTGGTCGCTCTCATTTTTCCGATTTTTGTATGGGATAGAACCCTGACCCTAGCCAGACATTCTTTCAGAAGTTATCCGTCGTCTGGTATGAAGGGACTACTTTCTTCCTAGCCCCATAAATGTGACGATGTCCGTTGTTATAGAGACCTTGCCCTGCGACGTCATCGCTGTTTGTAAACAGAATAAGCGCCCTCTGATGTAGGCAAAAGATTGAAAATATCAAGGGAGACAACTTGATTAACATGCAAATTTATAGGCAATGGCCCCAAACAGTTATCATTTATAGTCATAGTTTAGCATTATATCTTCAACGAAATTCATGAATGGGATTCATTTGTCGCAAAACTTGAATTTGTTTTTGTATATAACAATATTTTTATGACAAATTTCAAGTAGATGAACATTTTAGCAGTGTATAAGCCTACAGTATGGCATTTTTACGTTGAATTGGGCCATGTCCTACGGTACTAAGTTTGAATTTGGACTTAATTATTATAAGGTGCCTTAAGTTCTTTATGGGGCTAGACCAATGTGACTAAATATTTAGAAAAAAGAATACAGTACTGTACCATTACCAATGGTATGGTACCATTGTTTTCAAAAAACACTAAACTTCACCATACTTTCATATCCGTTCTGACCAAATTGTCATTTATCCATTTTTCACTTTGATCAAAAGCAATCTAGTGTTTCAATGTCACTTTATCAAACGTGACATACACTACATAACATTTTGAGTCAAGGTCTTAATGTCATAATTTTAGCTATCTATTGGTCCCAACCTATGATTTTTAAATGCAGTCCTGTCCTGGTGAATATCGGCAGAATTCTTGGCAAATCTTTTCACGCGTGTACAAGTAAACATCACAAGAAATAGCTGAAGGTAATGATATTATATTTTTATTATCATTATACTAAAATGAATATATGTATTTAGATTTTTATTCTATGGCTGCGTTTTCAAGGAAAGTTATCAAAACCTATAGTCATAATATCGCAAAAAATTCTCGTCAAATCGACACCATCTTTTCTTATTAATATATTACAAGGAAACTGTTAAAGAAACAGAAATGATATTTTATTTGATGATTCTATAATACTTGAGAAGAAATATATATGTATTTAGATTTTTATTTTACGGGTGCCATTTCAAGTAATATTATCAATACCTGGTGTCTGTATTACTGTATATATTGAGAGAAATTCCTGGCGAATCGACACCATCTTTTCTGATAATTATTATATTACAAGAAAGTAGCTAAAGATACAGAAATGATATTTATATTTTCATGATCCTATAATACTCGAGATGAAAAATAAGAAGTTAGATTTTTATGGATGCATTTTCATAGTAAATTATTGAAACGTAGTGTCGGTATATCGCTGGAAATATTTTCATGATCTTATAATACTCAAGATGCAAACCATTTATTTAGATTTTGAATGAATCATTAAAACCTATAGTGTTGGTGTATCACGGAAAATTCCGTTGAATCAACGCCATCTTTTTCAGTATACATGTAATTCTCGATCGTCTTGGAGTAAAAGATATGTGTAGCAAAGCAGGTATCTGTACAGGTTTAATAATAACTACACAATATCAAATACTGGAGATCAACTATTGATTATCATCTGCGGCGTATCCCCATTATATTTTCGCATAATAGGCTGTGCCCGGTATGCCGAGGGTAAAAGACTACTAAAATGACAGTTACTGAGAATTTGTCATAAGAATATTTTTAATAAATAATGCATGAATATGTTCTGTGACAAATGTATCACATCCTTAAATTTCCTCCAATATTTGATGCTAAATCACGACTATATTGTGAACCATCATAGGCCATTGCCTGTTAACTTGCATGTTGATCGAGTTGTCTCCCTTCATGTGAATAGCTTTATGCCTACAAGATCCCATGCACAACTCCAGAACTTCTGAGGTGGGACCAGATTATAAACATTGGCAACATATATGTATAATATACAGTTAGTGCGACAGTGGCGGATCATCAACAGTAGCAGATCTGATCACTTGATTGCTTATCGAACGATTCGTCCATAATTAAACATTTACGTGGGTCTCTGCACCTTTGCTATAGACTGTATAACCCACGTGTTCACACCTTTTTTTGTCGGAGTTGGGTAATGATTTACTGGTGTCTTTATAGTGTCATTTGTTGGTGATATGTTCACACAAAGAGCAATTTGGATGTTCTCATAAGCATTTGAAGTATTGTATAAATTGCTGTACAACTGATTTTGAAGGTATATTTGGAGTGGAAGCTCAGTAAGTGTGTTGAAACAGTTCGTAGTTTCGGAATTCACAGGGGTCTAATGTGAGACTTCTCTTGTTGAGGAAAATGTTTTTTACTGGTATCCTGTCCATTATCAGACCTATCAACCCTCACGCATTCGGCGTGAGACTCACACAGTTGAAATCTGTCTCCCGCTCTCACGCAGCTCTATCAAAATCTCACGTATCTGGGCATTCTCATGAAATTATTTCTGAAATAACCAAAAAACGTTCAAAATTGCTCCAGTTTGCAGAAAAAGGAGTCAGTAATTTTAAAATTTTCTTAGACTTGGTTATGAAGTATCCATTTATAGCCTCCATGAAATGATGCCTAGAAATTCACATTTTTAAGGGGCTTGTATGTTCTGGGTAGATATACTCAAATCTCACGCATTGGTAAAATTATAATTTCAGAGGTCTGCATTTATTCAAAGTATATGAACAAATATATTAATTCTCGATAGTATGTCATCAAATGTGTTAAATACCTATTTTCGGAAATAAAAAAAACTAATGTGAACCCATATCGATTCATATTTGCTCAGTCGGTAAGATTTATCTCTCCACTGGGTCATTTGGTGTGCTGCCAATCGTCTGGAAAATTTTGGTAGAGAATGTCCTCCATTCAGTGAGGCTGAAATATTGTTAATGTTATTCATACAGAGCCTGCAATTCTGTAAGATGTGCACTGGATTACCCCCGTGGATATTTTTATCTCGGGCATCTCCCACGTCAGATGCTCCACACTATTTCTCCGTCCACTGTCACAAACATAGAGCAACATTCGAGCTTTTTTTTGGCAGTGAGTTGGAAACGCACTAAAAACCCTGCTGAGGAAACGAGAGTCGGACTGCATTTGAATCTGTAGATGAGTCCAAACATTGTTCCAGGAACATGTACGCAAATTGCTGTGCATGTACATGAGAAATTCAGATGCACACTGTGCATGTAATTCTTTTGCCCAAATTTGAGCCTTGAAATAAAATGCTGAGTTTCGCTGTGGCTGACTATGTCTGTCATACGTGTCTGTATTGTTTTCATTGATAGATTCATTAACAATGTGAAGGAAGGAAGAAAGAAGGGAACTCTCTTGCCCCACCCCTTTATCCAAGATGGGTTATGCTCCCCTGGCCATAGAGATTGTGTGTATATTTATTGGGACAGCTTTCCTTCTCCATCAATATGGTAACATCAGAAAACAGCGTGTCCTGGTCACTCTGGGAGCATTCATTTCTTGGTACTTTTCCTTCATGATCATATTCATTCTCCCTTTGGATGTCACATCGGTAAGTTTAAATGACTTCACTTGGAATTTTCGTTTTATTAACTCTCTTCACTAAATACAAATGGAAAACAACAGTAAATTGCAAAAATTTTGAAGGGGTTATAAATGCTGGTTTACACCTAACAATCACATTACAATAAAAAAAAATAGCTATACAATAGAGTACTGAATAAATAATTCCAGCTATGAAATGTTCACTGAAGCAGTTCATTTTAAATGGCAGAAAAGGTTGGTGAATGCCGTGTCACAGATGTTATTTAAAAGTCTATATTTTATTGATTTATAATTTTTTAAATTCGGACATACATATATTTTTGTATACACAACCGAGACATTATCTGCGTACGGTCATCATATTCGATATAATGGCTTTAAATAACCTACAGCTCAGTAATGCCATACCATGCAGTACAGAGACTTTGCCACAACAAATTCACCAGTACTGGTATTCTACATGTAGTACTGAGAAAACGGTACAAGTTCAGCATATAATGAATGTAACTGATGTCTTTCAAATTTGTTAGACAATATGCTAATGTGTGGCTTTGCAATCAAAATTTGCGATCAAAGTGATTCTTCGTCTCCAATTTCCCTGAATTGAAAAAATGATATATGAAGGAAGTGTAGGTACACCAAATGAAGGATCCTTTCATATTTTTTTGAAGTTCATTTGACATGAGATAAAGTCGATAAGATCACAATCTAGCCCACATCTTCGCTATGCTTTTGATGACAGAAACTGCACAATTAAATTTTTCATGAGTATCTTGAAAATGCTGGAGGTTTTTGTCCCCAAAATGGGTCTCGCTTCTTCATGTCTGTGGATGTTCAGTGGATGTATGTTCAATACTTCACAAGCAATAACTTCCAAATGCTTGTCGGATTCCTCCGAAATTTGGCATGTTTGCATTTCTTGTGACAAGATCGCGACGTCCGTTAGTATTGCATTTCAGCAAGATCCGCCTGAAGGTGACACCACTGGCTCTTGTTCCAATCTTCTGTGCATGTCCGGTCAAATTCTTTGCAAGTGATTACTTCCAAACACTTTGTCAGACATCTCCGCAATTTAGCATATGCATTCCTTGCGACAAGACATCGGTTGGCATTATGTTTAGCAAGATCCGCCTGAAGGTGGCGCCACTGGGTCTTGTTCCAGTCATCTGTGCATCATACCGTGGATCCGTTCAAATTCTTTGCAAGCGATAGCTTTCGAACGCTTCGTCGGATTCCTCCAAAATTTGGCATACACATTCATTGCGACAAGACATCGATTGGTGTTGTTCCAAACATCTGTGCAGGTACGTTCTTGTCTGTTCATGTCTGTTCAGATTCTTCATAAGCTAACTTCCAAATGCTTTGTTGAATTCCTCCTATATTTGGCATATGTATTCCTTGTGACAAAACGTCAATTGGTATTGCGTTTCAGCAAGATCTGCCTTAAGGTGGCACCACTAGGGTCATTCCATCATTCTGTGGGTATTCATTCTGTGGATATTCAATCTGTGGATATTCATGCGAATTCTCGCAAGCAATAGCATTGGAATGCAATGTCTGGTTCTTCCGAAATTTGGCATATGCATATCTTGCAACAATCCTGTTGGTATTGCAAGATTTCAGCAAGACCTGCCTGCAGGTGGCGCCACTATGGTTCATTCCATTCTTCCATGCTGCAAGCGATAACTTTGAAACAATTGGTCGGATTCCTTCGAAATACCTAACTTTCTAGGCAATAACGTGGCATGTATGTACCATGCCAGGAGATGTTGCTTGGGATTGCCTTTTGCTCACTTGCACTTACAGGTCGCGCCTCCTGGTGGCAAAATCCCAAATTTGTTTCCCGGTAATAACTTGAGAACCGCTCATGGGATTCTTAAATTTGGTATGAATATACCATGACATGAAATGTCGCTTGAGATTGCATTTCGCCCACTTGCACCTAGAGGTAGCACCACCTGATGTCAAAATCTAAATTTGGTTTCCGTGCAATAACTTGAGGACCCTCCTCGGATTCTTGTCAAATTTTGTATGCAGATTCCATGCCATGAGATGTCCCTTGCGATTGTATTTCACCCACTTCTGCCTACAGGTGGCACCACCTGGTGGAAAACTCCTAAATTTGTTTACCGGCAATAATTTGACAACTGCTCATCGGATTCTTCTCAAATTTGGTATTGATATGCCATAAGATATCGCTTGGGATTTTGTTTCGCACACTTTCATCTACAGGTGGCGCCAACTGGTGGCACAATATAAATTTGGTTTCCAGGCAATAACTTGACTCCTCTTCAGATTGTTCTCAAAGTTCGAATGCCAGTACCATGCCATAAGATGTCGCTTGGGATTGTGTTTTGCAAACTTCTGCCTATGGGTGGCGCCACCTGTTGGCAAAATCTAAATTTGGTTTCCGGGCAATAACTTGAGGACCCCTCTTCTGATTCCTCTCAAAGTTTGTATGCTGATAGGTCAGGATGCCATTAGATGTTGCTAAGAATTGTGTTTTGCCCACTTTGCACGTATAGGTGTTCACCTGGTTGCAAAGTCTAAATTTTGTTTCTGGGCAATACGTTGAGGATGCCTTCAGATTCTGGCGCCATGAGATGTCACTTGGGGTTGCATCTCGGTTACATAATTTCCATGCTACACTATGTGGAAACTAGATTACAGCAGCAATCAACATTCAGTCAGCCATTCTGAGTCGATCTCAAAACCTGGGGAGGCGGAAAGACCCTTCTGCTTCCTACGCCTATGAAGTAGCAGTTCCCACCCTCATGTATATCCCCTGAGACCAACAATGCCCATTTCAGCGGGGCACCTAACATCCTCTGGCTGCTTGTTTAATTTATACAGAAAAGATAGCATATTTTGAGAAAAGCAGACAGGTTTTAGTTTAAAAAAATTAATGGAGAATTTACCGTATAAATGTCATCTGTTTCAGACATATTACAGACAGTGTTTGAGAGAGAGACACTCTGAGATAACCACCATTACTCCTGCCATTGCCAATGTTACCCCTGCCAATCATACAGACTTCACCAGCCCTGCCCCTAATGGGACTCGACCACCACCTTCCATTGCAGGGAATGCTGTTGGTGGTGGAGAGAAGTTTTCTGGGAGAGGGGCATGTCAAGTACCAGTGGGACATGTTCCAGACTATGTTCTTCCCACACTGTGGCACGTGGTCTACTGGACCTCACAGGTTCTTACCTGGTACGATGATGCTATAAGCTTAATGATGTATATTCATTTCAACACGATACTCAACATGTTCATTATAATGGCAAAGTTACATGTACATAGTGAAAATAAATATGCCTCTGGTAAACCCTCTAATGATTCAATCACCCTATTTATATTCAATCAACCTCAATCGTGTGGACAAAATCGAATATAATTGTAATTAGTAGGAAATAATGAATTGGTGTTTTATAGCCTACTGTTGAACCATTTTGCAGACTTTTCTAAACAATTTGATCACCCATTGAGTTTTTGCTTTCTACATGGATGATTGAATTACATAGTTAAACTTGGTCTGAATCACTTGGTTGTTCATCAATTTATGACAGAATTAACCTGTCATGCCTGCAGGGGACAAATGGTGCCATTGTTTAGGGTTCACTCTCCTTCATTGCACCTCTACATGGGTCTTTTGGATGTTTTATGCTTGCATCATACAGTTCACTCTAGCATTTCTAATAACTTAATCTCGGGATGTGCTTGTCTCCACCCAAAAATATTAGCGTGATCGAATTTATTAGAGTGAAAAGTTGATGAAATAATACAAAACCAGTACAGGTACCGTATGTATGTAAATTCCAACATTTAAGAGCTGATCAAATCTTTTCAAGTGACTGATCATAATTCAAGTCGAATTTTAGGGGTGATTTAATATTGATGCAATCACATAGTGATTGAATTATTAGAGCATTTACCATAATCCTAAAAACTTGGTTAGGCCACTGTTAATTAATTGTTTGTTTCTCGTAACCTTGCTTGTGAAAATACACATGTTGAGTGCGATAATTATTAATTATTAACTTGCAAACCATTGTATACAAATATGAAGAAAATGAGCAATGAAGACATGAAAATGTAAATCCCTCCTGGATTTTAATTATTTGCCTTCAAAATATAGATGAGGGCTGGTTACGGGAAATGAACCATTAATTATTAGCGCCATAGCGGCCTTAAGTTATTTGGTTCAGCATTACCATGATAACTGTTGAATCCCATTTCTCCTTATCTCGATACATATTCATGATTTTGATCTATTTTGTCAACTTCCTGTTCTGGTAAAATTAATCACTCCCGGATTTTATGATGAGAAATTTCACTCCCTGTTATCGAATTATTAGATGGATTACCATATATGGAGAAATATTTCAAACTGGTGATAATAATCAAACTGGTCAACATATTAATTAAGGTACATTCAAACATCATGGTTCTTTCTTCAATAGTAGCTAGGTAATATAAAACGGATTTAACCATGTATCCATACACATGTATATATTAGCTAAGTGAGAGATGAGACTCAATGACCACAGATTTACTCTAGACTGGACTGCTGTGCACTGAGTTTTCTCTTGTGTTAATGTGAGAAAGACCAATTTGGATTTCTATTTCACTCCAGAATTGACTATTTATCTGATCTGTTGCATATCTCTTACTTTTTGTAAATTTACAGGTTAATTTTGCCGATGATGCAGTCCTACTCCAATGCAGGAGATTTCAGTGTAGTGGGCAAACTGAAAACTTCCCTGGTACAAAATGCCATATACTACGGGACATACCTTCTTATATTTGGTGTCTGTCTCATTTACGTGGCTGCTAGGCCGGACTTGGACATAGATGCGTATGTATTACAGCCAGTCTTAATAAATTTATATCCGATCAATGCTCCCCAAGATACATATCGCTATATAGGATCTTACATATTTCAATCCACTTGCATTCGGGGAGCCTAGGGGAAATAGGGTCACCGTGTCCGTTTACCTCAATGTTTACACCAAAGACCAGTCCATATATCTACCCTGTATAATGGTGCCAACATGCCAGCATGTCGTTTCATTCGGCTGAGCCAACCGAAAATTCTCTCTCATTAATGTTCCCTTCAAAGCACATTAATTAACAGGCCAATTTTGAACCCATTGTAATCGGTTTGAGCGTTGTGTGGGTGACCACCCAAATGAGAGAAAACAGTGGCAATAAATTGTTACCATACATCAGGTTTTTGGGCAAGTCGGCAGTGCCTGAGAACCAACTAATCATTTTTTTTTTACCCTAACCCTGACTAAACTGACACAATAATCCTGGTATTAGGTCAGTTGAAACAGCCTACCCTGTTGGACTGAACATGTACCTTTCCTGTTTTGTGTTTTACAACAGGGAGAAATTGAAGATAATAGGGGTGACTGCCAGTAACACCTGGGGCCTTTTCCTATTGGTGTTATTGCTGGGGTATGGGTTGGTAGAGGTGCCACGATCACTATGGAACAACTCCAAGCGTGGCTACACTCTAGGTAAAACACAGTTCAAGATTGCCAAGCTGAGCACAGAGAAGTCCGAAGCAGAAGAGGAGTTGGAGGATGTTCTGGAGGACATAAGACGGGCCGCGGAGAGCATCAAATACAACCATCCTCTACGGAGACATGTGGAGACAATTCTTAG
Organism: Hanleya hanleyi; assembly: GCA_036873755.1. NCBI lineage: Eukaryota > Metazoa > Mollusca > Polyplacophora > Lepidopleurida > Hanleyidae > Hanleya > Hanleya hanleyi. The sequence continues at coordinate 34,634 of JAVTVY010036763.1, read as the reverse complement.
AAAGGTGAGTGTGCGTCTAGGGGCAGTTACAATGCTGGCTATTTACAAATTTTTCCTTTAAGGAAGCGTGTCAAAATTGGTACTGTTCTATTTGAATTTCCGCATGAAAAACAGTCTGTGTACGCAGTCCAACTCTGTCAGCGTTCGATCGGCCCCACAACCAAAAATAACCGGTCCTTATGGACCATTCCCTGCAGTGGGATTAGTCCTTTCTGGATGTAGGCATTATTGGTCGGTGAACAACTTTATTTGGAAAGGGGTCGAAAGAAAGTTATGGAACGGTCCAGAAGGACTGGGCCAGCATGAACTTTCGACTGCACCAATAACAAAATCTAACTTCAGCATGTCCCAATCAGACCAGGTATGCATGAAAAATGGTTCAATGATTCCATGGTCCAAATTCTGACATGCTTCCTAACCAGTTACTTCGTACATTGCAAGTGTCTTTAAACCTTGTAAAACTTATGGATAATACTCAGTATTTTTGGTTTTCATGAAGTGAGAGACAAGATTTCATGCATCCTGAACATGCCAATCTTTGACTTTTTTCAGTGTCCAGAGTCCTTTAAAAAGACGATAAAAAATATGGATGATTATGAAGATTACAACCCATCGACGGAGACTCCAACGGAGAAGTCGCTGATCCGATTACACTGTAAACTAATCCGTGTCACTCAGACACATCATCGGACGCGCTGTCAGTGGAACATGCTGATCCAGAAGGCATTTGAACTGGATGACATATCCTCCAATGAGAACAATACTGACCACAAGTTCAGAAAAGCAGTTGGATACAATGATTATAATCATGTATTGCGCTTGATCTACTCGCCAACCGTTGGTGAGTTTTGGCTTGAATCTTCATGTCTTCCAATCCTGTTGATGCCTTGTGGATAGATCGTGCATTGTTTAGGTCGTTGTGCAACTGAGAAGGCTGGGCCAAGAACCATTGTTTTACCATCTCTCAAAGTAAAATTAATTATCTTTTTTTTATGTTAAAGCTCTTCTCTGCTTATATCCCATATTTCCTGATTGTTCATGGCACACAAGACGGCATAACATATGTAATATCACATGGCAATGTCTCTCAGCTGAATTAATATTCAACCATCTCATGCGCAGTTGCCTCCCCTCCACACACCGCTTCTTAACATGGCTTCAACATTGCCTTGAGAGGATTTATTTCATATATTTGCTTACATTTCGGAGGCATGCACTATTTATTAGAACAGGAAATTGAAAAAAAGGTTCAAAATCATGCGTATAATAATAATGCATTGTTTCTTCGTTTTAGAGGGTGATCAAATTTATTAGAACAACTGATTGAATTTTATCCCCAAAATTGGGGGTGATTGAATATTGATAGGGGGATTGAATTATTAAAGGGATTACCATATGTGTATATTGTCATCATTGTCCTCATACATGTCATCATGTAGATATTGTTTCAGGATAGAAAATAGGCACCCCTGTGAAATAGTAATAGACTAGTAATTTAGTCAGAAGTCAAAATTTTCTAGCTTCTATAAAAAAATACAGATTGCTTTCACGAATTGAGCCAAGTTCCTTGTGTATGTTTAGACCCTGTATCATCATTAATTGGTGACAAAAGTTTTGTTTTCCACCATTTCAGAGTGGTACTGGAAGGTGAAATGTCGGCCCATAGTTCGAAAGGTGGCAGCCGTGGTATTGGTCATCTTCTCCTTCATGGTGGTCTGGTCAGAATGCCTGTTCTTTATTAAACAGCCTGTACTCTCTCTCTTTGCTGTCTTTATCAACCTAGCCAAGGAACACTATGACTACTTCTACATTGAGGTGAGAAACTGATTTCAGTGCTGCTGTATTGAGAGAATAAGCACCCTCTGTTCTCAATTGCCCCTCTTATGTTTGTGTTTGGGCCTATGGGGACTGCTTAGTTCACTGATTTCATGTCTCCATGATTCTGTGACTCGGCTGAGCTGTCTGGGTAGCCAAAGGTAGTATTTACGACAGGTGTGACATGATTAATATATTGGGGAGGGAGCTGCATTTTGAAATGGCTAAACTGGCAATAAATCTAACTAACCTGCTAAGATTTGTATCCATGTAAGCATTTTTTATGTACCCCTATCATCGAATATATTTTGGATAGTTCTTTAAAGTATAATCACATAATTTCTGCCAGTTTAGTCAGTTCAACCCACTATATATTGAGCATAGGAAATCTGTGTTAAGGCCATTGTCACCTGACTGGTTGTTTAGCATGACCAGCCCTCTATATTTTGAGAGCAAATAATTAAAATAGATGAGGGATTTACATTTTCATGAGTAAAACATGCTTATTTTCTTCATATAATTCGTATACAATTGGTTCACAATTTAATAATTAATAATAAATAATTATAGCATCCAGCATGTGTATTTAAAAAATCAAGGTCAAGGTAAACAACCAATCAAGTGACAGTGACCTAAGTACTAAGTCAGCTAGTCAGTGGGTCATGAAATCAATGAAATCGGATGCTCCACATTTGGTTGACGTTGGTTTTCCCTCATGGTTCTTCATACCTGTACATACATATCTCTAAACTAAGATATACTGAAAAAGCTTACAATATTGCAGGTGTTCACTTTTCCATCAGGATTGATGTCCCATTTTCTCGACTTCCGTCATGATCATCTTATCACTGGAACTAAGAATGGCCTCTCCCGATTACAGTATATATTCAGATGGATTCATTATACAGTGAAACCTGTGAATACGGACACCTGGGTAAACCGACCAACCTATAAATACCGACACTATCCATGGTCTTAATACTTAAATTTAAAATATTTTGAAGCTTGATAAACCAGAACCCTGTCTAAACCAACACTATAATCTGATCACAATCATGGTGTGTTTTCACAGGTTTCCTTGTAATGCAATTATGGGATGTAGCCAGTACATTTATGATCTGGATTTTCCGATAATATACTGTATGCTTGATTTGATTTCCTTTTATAGATGGCCTGTATCCTGACCATTAGTTACCTGTGTTTTTGTGCATACTCCAGCATCTTCCAGATTCGTATCCTCAACTATTACTACATTGCTCCACATCACCAAACTGATGAGAACAGCATGCTCTTCTGTGGAATGTAAGATATATATCCACGAAATCCAGAGGTTCCAGTGTGGGGTCTATTTAGCTAGATATAATGCCATAGAATGACGTTACAACAAAATATTTTATCCCTATAAAATCATAATAATGTAGAACAGTCAATATTTCGCAACTTTTGCCATGACTGCAAGTCAACAGACATGTATGTCGTCTCATTTTCTTATGTACTTGTAACAATATGACCTGTATCTGACACGTTGCCTGTGTACAGTATATTGTTGTGTATCACTTATCATTATAGAAGACAAGTTGGCAAAGTGGATGCTCTTATGTATTAATGAGTAAAAGCTCTGCCGGATCCACTGCCTACACTGCTGTAACATGACTATTGAAACATGAATATAGCTGAAATAGTTAAAGATTTTTGGGTTAAACTTTGTGTACCATCTCCGTATCTGTGAAATTTGGTTGTGTTTTGGCGACCACAGTTCACCAATAGGACTGTTGCTGGCGTGACTATGAAGGTACATTGTTTGCATGTCAAAAAAAGATGTTGATCAAGAAATGGAAATAGACAAATTCGGTTGGTGAAAAATTGTACATTTTTCTATTCCAGGTTGCCAAGCATTGCCATTTTCATATTAACTTTCAGTGCAAACCAAATGGTCATTTAAATGAAAAATAAGAATTCTCTGATTTAACGTCAATATCTTCATAGCCATTAACATAATTAAAGTTTTATTCTCCGGGAACAGCAAGAAGATGGTTGTCTTCCTCATAGAGTACCAACATCATCACGTTATATCCTCGATTACTTGAACTTGATTAGTACAAAAAACTCAATATTTTCAGGATGCTGTGCCGTCTTACCCCACCGATGTGTCTGAACTTCCTCGGTCTAATACACTTGGACAGTCACGTGATTCATGAACACCTGGAGGAAACCTCCTACACACAGGTAACATACGTTCTCACTTTCCAGGCAATACTCTTTTGAAGGACCTCCCACAGACATGAAAAGGCCCTTCCACCCTATTCCATTCTGTTGAAAACACTTGAAAAAGAAGTCCTAAATTCTTGCTGATGTGAAGGACCTCCAACATTCCTGTGAACATTGCTTTAAAAGAGAACTCGCCTGAACATGTTTTGCTTTCTACATCTCCTCCTTGATTATTTTTGTGAATTGACGTGTTTTACGGGAGTAAACCATTTTATGTTGAAGGTAGAGCATTTTTATTTCGTGCAAACAAAGTGTATGGTGCCGCCATTAGATATGTCAGAGTTGAGGTGAAAGTATGTCATAGTCGAGGGAGAATGACGTCTGGGTTGAGTAGAAGTAACGTTAGCATTGTGGCGAAGAACATGTGACGCTTCTGTTACATCGCATGGAACAAGAACAACGTCACAGCCCATGGAGCCTCACTTTCGTGTACAAATATGGTGGTGCCCTACAGCCTCTCTTAGCAAAGTAGGCTAAATACATACAGTACCAAATTATCACATCGAATGGATTATTTCTATGGAACACTTTAATTCATGGAGAATATATACAGAGCAAATTCCTGAGGTAAAATGACATTAAGGAGACTTCTCCTTTAACACCCTCCAACACTACTGTAGAAGACACCCCATACTCTTACAAATATTTTTATAAAGGACCACCCAAATTTCTGTTGACCTCCCATGCACACTCTCTCACACTATGGCAAAGGACATTCCATACTCTCTTGTCTATCCCACACACTGGTAAAGGGCCTACCACACTCTGGTAAAGGACCTTTCACACTCCTGTAGATGAACTCCAATATTCTTGCAAAATATTAAGTCCGGAACACATCATTCTTCTACAAACCGTACTTAGTAACACCAATTTTCTACCTTTCAGATTATGGGCCACATGGATGTTGTGTCTTTCATCTCAAATGGTTTCAATATATACTTCCCCATAGCAATTGTTCTGTTGTGCGTCTTCACCTACTTCAGCCTGGGAAGCAGGATACTTCATTTTCTGGGGTTCCAGCAGTTCATTGGGGAGGACGAGTTAACGCAGGAGTTTGTTGATGAAGGCAAGGAGTTGTTGAAGCGAGGTCAGTTTTCAGTCATAAACACTACATCATAACTGTACAGTCAGGCCTCTTTTTAATTCAGTTCACTTCCGGGTGTTTTGATATAGTTCTGCTGACAATAATATACCTATTCATCACTGATAATTTCGTAGATGAAACAACTCAGTTATTTGCGCAGTAAAACTTACCTCACTTCCACTTATTGCACTCTGTGTCCTCGCTGAGTCTACTACTGAAAGAATCTAAAAATAACACAGATCCAAGCTTGGAGGTCAAACGCATGCTCACACCCAAACTTCCTTCTGGCTCCTTCAACTGAAAGTCCAAATCGCCATTACTGTTCAGCTCCGTGAAAATCGAATTTTTCGACGAAATCACTACTGTTGGATTTCCTTACAATGCCTGAGATTCTATAAGAAGTCCTATGGGAAGTATTCTTTACAATTATCAAGCAATATGGCCTCTCAAATGTCATGCATCTCGTGTGGTCAAGCGAAGCCCTTGTTTGACCTCCATTCTACTTACTTGCCCAAGCCATGTGCACCTGGTATAGTGCGTGTGAGAAATGCATAAAATATGCCCCAGGGTTACTCCAAACTTATCTAAATGGGACACTGGCAGGCGTAAAAAACCCTCAGGTGTCTCAAACCTCCGCTGGCCTTGAGACGTGTGTAGATAAATCTTCCTATTCTAATGTAGAAAGTGAGGAGGCTACGAGGCATGTTGATTTGGCAGTCAGGGGGAATACGCTAGGATTTATTGACATAAATGAAGATAAACCATCACCCCCTTCCGACCCAGTTCTTCCTTTTCAGACTCCACGAAAGGTCTTACAGGTAAGCGACTGATTAAAATGGTTTTAGTGGAAGGAACTCTTGAAGATATGGGTTCCGTCAACACGATGAAGGTGGACATCGAACTTCTGCTGTCCAAGACTCCTATGGATGATGACGGGAAATCGGAGACAGAACTAGACTTGGTGTCGGAGGACAGGTTCAGTTAACCTCGATCGCTCGATCGGGGTTAACTTATGATTACGAAACCCTAGACAAATCTATGGAAGACCTGACTAAGTTTTCATTTGGTCCTGGGCCAGTGAGAATGCCTTCCTCAACCTGGTTGAGGCCTGGATTGTTCGGTCGGTCCCTGCTAACACCTACTAATATAGGGACCACTGGTCAGTCTAACATTCTTCAGGCTACTTCCGGTTTCTCTGGTGGCCCTACTCATCCTCCTGCCGAGATTGTGACTACGGGCCTTTTGAGCCACCAGAGATTGCGATTCCCACAACACAACCATGCGGGTATGTATGCTAGTACCGTTCATATGCCAAGTTTTACATCGAGCCCTGTAACGCAGTATCAAGACTCTTTACAACTAGGTCAAGTCTATCGGCATCCGGTTGTGAGAACGTACCAGCCCTTGCACGGCTTGGCACAAGTATTAACTTCCGGTGGTGTACGTGGTTCTGGTCTGGGTCTGCTATGGGCAACACTCCCTCCTGTCCATGCTTCCGGTTTCAGACCACTTATGCCACTTCACTGACTTTCACAATGGCCGTACACACGGCCAAGCATGAGGTCATCGAACACACCCTGGGTTCCCGCAGTCATGGAAAATCCTGGAAAGTCATGGAATTTGAAAATGGATTTTCCAGGCCTTGAAAGTCATGGAATTTTGTGTCTGGTCATTGAATTTTGTGAGAGGTCATGAAAAAATGAAATGGAACTTGAAAATGTCACCAGGTCAATATTTCTCTTGTTTTGTTTTTTTTACCGAAAAGATGCTTTTTCTGGGCCAGCGAATGTTCTATTTGCCGAATGTCGCATGTGGTCTATGAATGCGATCAAGTGTGCATCAGAGAAGGTAACTTTGGTCTGGGAATTCTGTTAAACTTCCAGCGTGCATTTGGGAGGAAATTATGGCTGTTCTCAAATTGCAGGCCAATTGCATTGTGAAAAGAAATGCCATGAAAATGCTCTTCTCCGTCATCATGGCTGTGGACTGATTTACTCGATGTCCCCATTTATCCATAGAGAATTTCTGATATGTCATGGAATTTGTCCATAAAAGGTCATGGAAAGTCATGGAATTCAATCTGAATTTCTGTGCATGAACCCTGCACACCCCGTCAGGCCCTGCTTCCGTTTCACTCTCAAGTTCCTATCCTATCCTGGCTGCTATCCTCATGGGGATGGAACAGCAGAGACAGGAAATGAAGGAACTGAGAGAGGGTATGACCAGTCGATTCTCGGTCAGTACTACACCACTTCCGGTATCAACTGACCAGCCTAACCAACCGGAAACTAATTTAACGGGGGCTATCCCCTCCAAGAGTCCCTACTGGCAGGAAGCCCGGGAGGATATGGAGGTGGATAGCTCACTTCCGTCCTGCAGGATCTTCTGTGCCATTTCCAGTGATGAAGCCGACTTGCAGATCATTTAACATACATGATTCTCTATTCAGCTTCCGGTCGGCAGATGTTAATGAGGACTTTCGGTATTTGTGCCCTACAGATACAAAGCTTCCTACTAATGTCACTGTTCCATTTGCGAACAAGCAGGCTGCCCTGCTTGAGGAAACTGCCCGCCAAGGCGTAGCGATTACAAACCATTTGGACTGGTTTCTTAAAGCCATTAAGGATGGATTGTTTTTGTTGGCGGAGGCACAGAGTCGAGAACAAGTACAAGAGGGCATTAACCTGGTTTTTGACTATCAAAAGATAGCTTCCGGTGCTGTTGAAGACTTGCTGGTGCATAACGCCTATATGTCGTCTATGCTCTGTCAGTATGTCGGCACCTCTTCCCACTTCCCTTATATGCGTTGTAATGCTTGTGTACTTAAGTAGAAAGGCCTACATTCCATTAGTACACGAGTACACACCAACAGCAGTAAAGAGGAAACTGTTTTTCTTTACTGTTTGGTTCTGCCGTTGCTGAAGTCAGATCTGAGATGTCTCGAATAGCGCCTGATAGATCAGTGGCTTCCAGTGCTTAATCTAAGAGATCGGCAGCTTCGACTTCCGGTCCTAAGGCGAAGAAGTCCAAAAGTAACCCGCCTTAAGTTCTGGTTCCAAGGCTTGTAAGGGTGAACATGGACAACAGCAAGGCCAAACACCTCCTTCCGACGACCCCAAGTTATCAGGCTGGGGTAGGAAGAAGGGAGGCAAGGGGAAAGGCAAGCAGTCAAAGCAGAATATGTCATGTTTCGGGCCATAGTGGCTGGCTTCTGGTATGGCGGAAACACCGAGATATCACGTTTCCGATCCCGCCACAACAAGATCTTCCAGTAGGGAGAATACTTCAGTTGTATTGGCGGAACTGGACAATAATCAGGGCAGAATCGTGGGTCATCCGAAGAATAAGATATGGCTACCGCCTATCGTTCGACACGATTTCACCGTTGACTGCGATTCCCCTCCCGTCTCGCATCCCTTTGCAAGCGGGTCATCTATCAGCAATACAATCCTCTGTGGACAAGCTGACAGAGAAAGCAGCTGTCATAGAACTTCTGGTTTGCGATGAAACTCACGGGTTCTATTCGCCGGTCTTCCTGGTCCCCAAGAAAGACACGTCCTTAACAAGAGCTACCTTTTAAGTTAATGCACCGCCACACTTCAGCATGGAGTCCTTCCAGTCCATACGGTCGGTACTCAGGCAGGGGGAATAGCTGACCTCCTTGGATTTAAGGGATGCATACCTACATATCGAGTCATTTTGGATCAAAACCTTGCAAACGTGACAGCCGTTTGGTATGAACATAGATCCTGGCAATGTATCCAAAAGAGAGATCATTCCATTTTTCTTCCGCACAACACAAGAAATGTTGAAATCGCACACATCCTTAAAGAAGAATACAACGAACTTCAGTCCAAATTAAACAAAGGACCATTTGACTTGAGACCAGTTATTGCCTACACCAAAAATAAGGGCTTATGGGATATCCTGGTGAGTACTAAGCTACATCCATTGGCATTACCTACAGAAGCAGTGGGAATTATCGGTTTATACTTGGTGTAAGAACGCACAAGACAAAGCCTACAATAGCCTGTCTGAGCTCAACAATGCGCCTAGACGTGACCCTTTTCAGCTACACAAAAGCCTCGACAAAAGCCTCAACAATGCGTTCTTACACCAAGTATCGACCGAATTATCGGGGTAACTGACATGACATTAAGTTATGGCTGCAATCAACCCACTGCTAAGGAATGCCTGCAAAGAGCAGTTTGTCTTAAGAATACTGATATCTCTAGGTTACCTCCCACACGAAGAGAAATCAGAAATTTCTGGGGGTGGACTAAGATAGGCTACTAGCTCTCACCAAACCCCCAAAAGATCGTTGGCAAAAGATAACAAAACAGATACCTCAGTTTCTCAAGTTATTTCAAGCCAGGGCTCTACACTTTGCTGCGATAGTAGGCCTCTCGATGTTTACTCAGGACGTAACACCAACATGTCATCTGCAGCTTCGTCCCTTAATGATTTACTTCAATCATCCGGGATCGAAAGGCAGTTGAACCCATGGATACCAGTCACGCCTCTTGTCAAACAATGCCTCCTATGGTGGCTGGATCCACTCAATGTTATAGCAGGTGTATCTCTACTTCTGTTTCGTCCGACACATCATCTGTACACGAATGCATCTATGGAAGGTTGGGGAGCCCACCTCGAGTCCAAGCCTGGGTTTTGGACAATCGAGGAACGCTCTTACCATATAACGCGTTGGGGTTTTTGGCAGTGACACATGCTATCTGCACGTGGGTGAGCGTATTGACCGACAAGAACCTGCTGATAGCAACGGACAACACTTCAGTCGTGTCCTATATCATGAAGCGAGGGGGGGATGGGGGGGGGACGAGATCACCGCAATTACAAAGCCAAGCGGAGATCATTTTCGTTCTGCGTTGGGCCAACAACATAACACTGTTGGCCAGGCACATCCCTGAAATTCTGAATGTCTTAGCATACTCGCTTTCACGATGGAATCACCTAATTCCCACAGAGTGGCAGATTCACCCAGACATACTAAACAGATAGCTTGTATTTGGTAGATGCCACACATGAATTTGTTCGCCAAACAGCGGAACAACCAATTGCCACTGTTCATGTCTCCGGTTTCGGACTCGGCGGCATATGCAGTGGATGCTCTATCGCAGGACTGGTCGAGCATGATAGCACATGCATTTCCACCCCAACAATCCTTGCGAAGGTACTACAGAAGATCCACAAATACAATTGTGTTGTATATCTAATAGTTCCATGGTGGCCGGCAAGGCCATGGTTCCCGGACCTTCTGGATCTCCTGGTGGATGTACCAAGACAACTTCCGCTTTGACACAACCTGTTGCGTCAACCCGGGTCGTCGACGTTCCACAGCCAACCGGGGCTGTTCCACTACCACGTATGTTCAAAGGACACCTTGCTCAGGCGGGAATTTCTGCAGAAGTTGGTCGCCGAATGGTACAATCAATCAGGCCCTCCTCCTCCACAGTTTACCAATCAAAGTGGGCAGTCTTCGTTGTTTGATGTGGAGAGGGGGATATCGATCTATCCAGAGCCACTATTCCCCAACTAGCAGATTTCATACTGTACCTATTCAGGGATAGGGTTTGGTACCATCAACAGTAGACTCGAATTAGACTACACTCATTAAGTCAATTAAAATTACAAATCAGTCAGTCACCCCAAAGGTACCGAAGTGGGACCTAGCCCTTGTATTTCGTAAGTTGGGGGAGGCACCTTTCGAGCCGATCAATACTATTGATCTGAAGATGCTTTCGTACAAAACCTTATTTTTGATGGCAGTTGAATCGGCAGCTCGTTTGTCGGAGCTCCATGCGCTAGATTATAGGAACATCCGACATTCCAGGAACTGGAGATACGCAGTACTATCCATCGTTCCTGAGTTTGTGACCAAGAATCAAGCTAACTACGAAACAATGTTCCGAGAGTTCACAAGTCCTTATCTGATTTCCTTTCATCTGGTCTGGAATCTGACATAGTTATGTGTCTGATTGCGTGTCATATGAATCGTACTAAAGATCTGAAGGCGGGCAGGAAGCGTTTGTTTATCCCTTTTTATCTTAAAGCTGAACAAGAAATTAGTAAAAATACTATTTCAAGTTGGCTCAAAAATACTAGCGTACTCCACGGCTACGGATAGGCAAGCCGTGCTTGTTAACATATCTGGTCATGATTAAGAGCACTTGTGGCATGATGGCCTCTGTGGACTAATAGATCGGTGATAGATTTCATGAGGGTGTGCTACTGGAGATCAAATATGACATTCTCCTCTTTCTACCTTCATGACATGACACTGGCATGTGACGACCTATACTACATCGGACCCCTAGTTACAGCACAGCGGGTATCCATGGGACCGAGGCCAGCAAGATAAGAGGGTCTGACGACAGATTTTAACCTGTTTTTAATAGTGAGTGGCATTTCCTCTCATTCCCTTTCGGAAAAAAGGGGGTTGGGGGGGTGTATGCTACTCATCCTAAAGTCAGAGTAGCGACAGTGGTTCTTATAAACCACAAAGGGATTAACAATATTAACATATGTATGATTTCTTTGATCCTCAGTGAGGTAGAAGATCTGTGATTTCTATTCTGACAGGTCACACTGCTCACTTAGTCACTTTCCACGTTGCTTTGTTTGCCCACCATCCTTTTTGTGGCATTCTAAGTGAAAGTGAGGTAAGTTTTACTGCGCAAATAACTTGAAAATTTTATGTTGTTAAGCTAAAACTTACCTCACTTCCAGTGATGCCCACCCGCGCTGCCTTCTCCTTTGAAACACAACTTGAACTGTGTATTACTCGGAACAAGAAGGAAGCTTGGGTGTGAGCATGCGCGTGACCAACAGGCTGGGATTTGTGCTATTTTTAGATTCTTTCAGCAGTAGACTCAGTGAGGACACAGAGTGCAATAAGTGAAAGGAGGTAAGTTTTAGCTTAATAACATGAAATTTACTTGTAAAATTTTAGGCAGGCTTGAAAGCGTAAAAACATTGACCGATTATGTATGTATTAACAACAGCATAATGCAGACTGAAAGTAGAATGGAAAGGTTTCAAACAAAATACAGTACCTTGTTACTATTAAAGTATAATGCTGTATATCTACTACATGGAAGTTATATTCAAGGAAATTAATGTTTCGTGGAAAACATTTACCTCGAAAACCGTGAAAGGTAATGTCCTGTGAACCTTTGGAAAACCGTTACCTCGAAAACCGTGAAAGATAATGTGCTGTGAATACAGAATTCTGGCAGCCTACCTTGATGATTGTGCACGTTTATTATGTACTATTTTATTGTGTTGTAGAGAGGAGGAAGAGGGAGAGACTTGTGGATGGAGAAGCTCGACGTAGGATATGGAATGAGAGATTTGGGGATGACTCCTCGTCAGGGTACAGGGACCAATCTATCAACGAAGACCCTCATAAACGAGGTGCTTTATTCTTATACCTAACAATGAAGTTTACGATATAATTTGTATAATATCCAACCCTTTTTCCTTCATATGGGTCTATTTCAGATTTGAAACACTACGTTGGTCAATTCAAATATTCAAAAGCGTAATCAGTCTGAATCATTGGCTGATGGATGAAATATGGGAGAGAATTTGACCAATCCTGGAATATCTCATGCAGCACTTCAGAATGCAGACGCCCTGTGGGGCTTCCGGGGATTGACCTGCGATGTCATTGTGCACATCGCAGGTCATGGTAAGAATAGGCTATTTCCTGCAATTTATGTTTCAAACTTTCTGTGCATAGTGTCGTGAACTTTACACTGTGGTGAATACAATTTGTTTGACATTACTTACAGGCCCAGAATCACCTCTGCCAGGTATTCATACACTTCTAAGTATCCCAACTATTTACTATCTGCCTGTCTGCTTGCGCACTAACAAATTACTAACAATGTGTTACATATGTTTTTTTACAGTTATCTATGCCTAACCTCACACGCATGTACTCTAAATAGTGCTACACTTCTGCTTTAACTAACACATCATTTGTTACTTTGGTGACATTTCTATAGTTTCAAATTAGTAAACTAATGCTACACTCAGTAGCACTTCTAGCTTGGTGATGATGATTCATTTCTAGCTTTGAAGATGAAGATTTCACATTTCTCTGGTTGAAAACTCTAAATTTGCACTGCCAAGCAATTCGTCTCGCACATGCTATATCTGACACCCGAACTCCCTACACCAGGACCAACTTCCCTACCAAACTATTTTTTTGCGTTTTTACAGTATCCTTCTCTTTAGTATAATAGTTTAAAGCTTCCAAACTAAACACCTTGAGTGTGAGTGAATTGATCACACTATTAGGTCTTTGATAATTGTTATTTGCAGTGATCGTATGATTAGAGACTTTATGTATGACTGGCCGGGTGATTATTCTAACACCATTTTTTCATGTTTCTGACAAAACAAACTAAAGATACAGCTACCTGTATGTTTTCTGAAGTTTCTGTAAAAACTTTTATTTTGCAAAATTGATACTTCTCAAAAACCTACCAATTTTACAGTGAACTAAGCTCTCCATGCTCACATTTCAGGTCGACATAAGGTTGCCCGGAGCCCTGATGAGAATGATCGGACAGAGTTATTAAAAGAAGCTGAGCCAGTGGACTATTCAGGGGACACGACGGGTCCAACAGATTCCTTCTCAGATCGTCGTCATACACCCAGTCGTTATAATGCTCAACCTGGTCGTTATGGGTCGGCCAAATCTGGTGGGCATCCACCTAAGGGGATATTTGATGATATTTGAGAGCATCATCTAGTACAGTACAGAATTATAGGGGTATTCTAATTAAAGTCCAACGCAGAGGAGAAATGGAGCTGATTATAAAATTTCTTACTGTGGTAGTTAGTTCTGCCATCGTATACCAGTTGTGGCTAGCACGGCACCATTCTAACGAAAATGATGATACTTAATTAGGCATCCCTAGGGATGCCATATGTGTTTCAGTTTCTTCTTTCTTCCGCTTTTTCTATTTCCCACTTCTCTTTTCTGTCGGATAACTTTTGAATGCCTTTGTCAATCAACTTCAAATTTGTGGTGCATATTGGTCCTGCCTAGTGGAAGACATCTATTGTTTTTCAGCACTGTCCGAAACTGGGAACTGGGGTTTTATCTACAAATCTCCTTATATGCAAGTTTCCCTTTTGTTCAATCATGTCCTCATTTATAGTCATTTTCTATGGAGCAGACCATACGTTAACCTATCCAAATCGTATTTGGAATAGGTCCATTTTGGAATATAGTCACGTGAGAAAGGGTAGTATATCGTCCAATATAGGACAGAAATCTTCCTATGCTTTCAATGCTAAAGAAGAGGCAGATGCATTAGAATTGTGTTTTATCTACAATTTCTGTTATATGCAAATTTTCCATCTGGACAGATTCTGTCTAGAATACATCAAGGGATTCTGTATTGTCTAAAATACATCAAGGTGTGCTGTATTGTGTCTACAATACACAGCACCCCTTGATGTATTCTAGACTTAATCAGGCCCCCTGTAATGTATTCTAGACACAATACAGAACCCCATTCTGGATACAGCCCCCCGTAATGTATTCTATACACAATACAGCCCCCCGTAATGTATTCTGGACACAATACAGCACCCCGTAATGTATTCTAGACACAGTACAGCATCCCGTAATGTATTCTAGGCACAATACAGCAACCCTTGATGTATTCTAGACACAATACAGCACCCCTTGATGTATTCTAAGACACAATACAGCACCCCTTGATGTATTCTAGACACAGTACAGCACCCCTTGATGTATTCTAGACACAGTACAGCACCCCTTGATGTATTCTAGACACAGTACAGCACCCCTTGATGTATTCTAGACACAGTACAGCACCCCTTGATGTATTCTAGACACAATACAGCACCCCTTGATGTATTGTAGAAACAATACAGCACCCCTTGGTGTATTGTAGACACAATACAGCACCCTGTGATGTATTCTAGACACAATACAGCACCCCGTAATGTATTGTAGACACAATACAGCACACCTTGATGTATTTTAGACAATACAGAACACCTTGATGTATTCTAGACACAATACAGCACCCCGTAATGTATTCTAGACACAATACAGCACCCTGTAATGTATTGTAGACACAATACAGCACCCCTTGATGTATTATAGACACAATACAGCACCCCGTAATGTATTGTAGGCACAATACAGCACCCCTTGGTGTATTGTAGACACAATACAGCAGCCCTTGATGTATTATAGACACAATACAGCACCCCGTAATGTATTGTAGACACAATACAGCACCCCTTGGTGTATTGTAGACACAATACAGCACCCTGTGATGTATTCTAGACACAATACAGCACCCCTTGGTGTATTGTAGGCACAATACAGCACCCCTTGATGTATTATAGACACAATACAGCACCCCGTAATGTATTGTAGACACAATACAGCCCCCCTTGGTGTATTCTAGACACAATACAGCACCCCTTGATGTATTATAGACACAATACAGCGCCCCGTAATGTATTGTAGACACAATACAGAACCCCTTGATGTATTATAGACACAATACAGCACCCCGTAATGTATTGTAGACACAATACAGCACCCCTTGGCCAGCACCCCTCGATGTATTCTAGACAATACAGAACCCCTTGATGTATTCTAGACACAATACAGCACCCCGTAATGTATTCTAGACACAATACAGCACCCCGTAATGTATTGTAGACACAATACAGCACCCCTTGATGTATTATAGACACAATACAGCACCCCGTAATGTATTGTAGACACAATACAGCACCCCTTGTTGTATTGTAGACACAATACAGCAGCCCTTGATGTATTATAGACACAATACAGCACCCCGTAATGTATTGTAGACACAATACAGCACCCCTTGGTGTATTGTAGACACAATACAGCACCCTGTGATGTATTCTAGACACAATACAGCACCCCTTGGTGTATTGTAGGCACAATACAGCACCCCTTGATGTATTATAGACACAATACAGCACCCCGTAATGTATTGTAGACACAATACAGCCTCCCTTGGTGTATTGTAGACACAATACAGCACCCTGTGATGTATTCTAGACACAATACAGCACCCCTTGGTGTATTGTAGGCACAATACAGCACCCCTTGATGTATTATAGACACAATACAGCACCCCGTAATGTATTGTAGACACAATACAGCACCCCTTGGCCAGCACCCCTCGATGTATTCTAGACAATACAGAACCCCTTGATGTATTCTAGACACAATACAGCACCCCTTGATGTATTCTAGACACAATACAGCACCCTGTAAACGTATTCTAGACACAATACAGCACCCCTTGGTGTATTGTAGACACAATACAGCACCCCTTGGCCAGCACCCCTCGATATATTCTAGACAATACAGAACCCCTTGATGTATTCTAGACATAATACAGCACTCCTTGATGTATTCCAGACACAATACAGCACC
This sequence comes from Hanleya hanleyi, assembly GCA_036873755.1. NCBI lineage: Eukaryota > Metazoa > Mollusca > Polyplacophora > Lepidopleurida > Hanleyidae > Hanleya > Hanleya hanleyi. The sequence continues at coordinate 17,970 of JAVTVY010036763.1, read as the reverse complement.
CTGTAAACGTATTCTAGACACAATACAGCACCCCTTGGTGTATTGTAGACACAATACAGCACCCTGTGATGTATTGTAGACACAATACAGCACCCCTTGATGTATTCTAGACACAATACAGCATCCCTTGATGTATTCTATGCTCACTGCCACATCGGATTACAGGTAAAGAGGATTGGTCCAATTTTACTCAGTTCCTATAGGCAGTCTCCAATGGATGCCATTTGACCTGTTCAAAATGAGGGTAGAATATCGCTTTTCAAACCTTGTAGGTTCCAAGGTTAATTGGCTAACTGAACAATCCAATGCAAAGTTAGGCTTCCACTGGTTGTTACAGAACAGTTGAATATTGTATAGGGCACTGAAATCATCTTCATAATCATGGTAATTCTCTGTTGTGCTCATGAACTCTTATTGCATTTTCCTTCAGATGTACATTCCAGTATAGTAAATATATGACTGGTTCACATATGAGATGGTATCCATACATAATCTGTGAGCGTAACTGCACATGTATGACTGGCATTGATGTTAACATGTATTAATATAAACTTGTATTGATATTAATATGGGACCACTGATTCATAATAACAGATTAGCTCATAGCCAAAATAAAAAACTGGAACATTCCATACTCTGTTTTTAGATCAATCTATTTTTCATCAGACATACCCGAAAATTATCCCCACATGTATTTCTTAAAAATTTAGTCTGATCCTCTTGTAACCCTTCAGCCAAATGACGATTAATATTTGACAGATTGTTTGGCTGGGGTTGGAGATTTATTGCCTCGAAAAACATCGAGATTTATTGCCTCGAAAAACAGAGTTTGCATGACCACGAGGTTGTGTAGTATGCTGACCTGGTAAAAAATTGTTTAAATCGTTCAGCGATTCTAAAACACTTACGTCACATATATTCATTAATGGATAATTTCCCTACTTGGTTAGCCCAATTTTGATAGATCGGTTTCATTCCAAGCCTGTTACGAGCGATTCCTTTAATTTAATTCTTCAGTTCATAAGCTGATCTTGGTCAATGAAATGTATATCTGTGCCATTCAAAACAGAAAATGGTGTCACTTGTGAGTTCATTAGCAAAACAGAAATTAAATTGCTTGTAACAGGCTTAAAATGAAACCGATGTTTTCAAAATTTGTCTTTCCAGGAAGGGAAATTATTCATTAATGAATTTATGTGAGGTATATAAAGTGTTTTAGAATGGCCGAATGATTTTTTTTTAATCACTAGGACAAAGGATACTATGCAACTTCGTTGCTCTGCGAAATTCACTTCTTCATGGCGATAAATATTAACCCTAGCCAAACAACCTGTCCGATATTAACCGTTGTTTAGCTGAAGCTCGGACTATGTATGTCATTTTTTTGCAAGATATCTGGATTCAAATTCAAAGAGTTACTGTCCATATTTTGGTTCAATAATTGTATCTATGACACACACTAAGGATGCGTTTGTCCCCATTTGTTTGGTTTTCTACTTAATAGTATCCCGTTATTTGTTGGGAGGGATTTGGACCCTCTGAACAAATTCAGGACCTATATTTCTTGCTGTGAGCATTCAATATGTGAACTAATAACTTTCAGTTCACCATATCAAGCTAATTAACATGCTGTCTTGTAGGGAATATTCAAACTTTCTTCCAAACCAGTTCAGAACAAAAAAGAAGTTTTTTTTCCTTCTTCTCTTCAGCATGGTGAAAGATGCATGTTCAAATTCCTAGGTGAAAATAAGATAAGAATAATAAAATAAGAGTCCAGCATGACCAAGTAGGCTCAAATTGGTAGCAACCCATTGAGTAATAATGGTATATTTCCTTAGATCAGTTTGAATGATCCCCTTCATAAGTCGGCTTCCATATACTACTGATACTGGGCAATTTTGTGCAATAACAACCCTTCTGTAGCCTATCAGGTCGGGAATGCTGCTTATTTTTCATGTTACAACTTCCATTTATGTACATAATTTCTATGGTCACCTAGCAACATCATGATATAATACTTAATATTCTTGTGAGCTGAAGTTTTATCATATAGAAGTTATAGCTAGGCATTTGAATTGAATATAGTTCTTCAAACTTGTGAGAAAATAATATCTATCAGCCAATCTGTTGCCTTTCTCAGTGATCCAGTCAAGCCGAGAACAACAGTTGATGAGAGCTGTGTGCGAACATGCTTATGTCTGGTACATATGATATATATCTATGATCTCTTCTTGTTGTACATATGTATGTATATGATTTAAACTATCTCATTCTTTATATGTTGAATATATGAATATTGTTTTATAGCCAGTTCTTTTCTATTATATAGACGTATACTGCGAGATATTTTTTTCGTTGAAATAATATTTGTGATTAACATGGCATAATAACATCATTTAAGAGTATTCTTCTTTGTTCACTAATAATAGATAATTGTAAATGTATTTTAATTTATTTATTTGGTTCATATTTATTACCAACGGTATCTGTATTGTTTATGTCTGGTCACTATTCTTGATATAAAATTCATGCATTTCCATTTTATGGGTTTTATTCTAAATAAATAGAAAGATATGATATTACATAGAAATTTTTAGATCACACTTTCTCAGTGTTGTTGCGCCCTATTGTCTAGCGTAGAGAACTCGCCCAAACGTGTTTTCTGCCCCATATTTCATCCTTGATAATTTCCTTGTGAATTTACGTGTTTTAAGGGAATAATCCATTTTATGTCAGAGAGCGATTTTGTTACCCCTCAGCCCATAGGGCTGCGGGGTCTTGTCGTTGCCATGTACTTGCGTCCGTTCGGTCGTCCATCCGTCAACATGTTCTTGTCCGCTGAATATCTGCAGATCTATGAAGTCGGGCTTGACCAAACTTTGATGAAAGCTTCCTGAATGTTGACTGATGAAATGATTAGATTTTCAGATGGCTGTGATGATTTCATGATTTTTAATTATTTTTTTATTATTATTTATTGATGGCTGAGCTTTTGCACTGTTAACTATGCCCATCAACATGTTCTTGTCTGCTGAATATCTGCAGATCTATTAAGTCGGGCCTGACCAAACTTTGGTGAGAGCTTCCTGAATGTTCATTGATGAAATGAGTAGATTTTCAGATGGCTATGACGATTTCATGATTTTTATACGCCCACCAAAAGGCGGACGTATTATGTGATGGCAGTTTCCGTCCGTCTGTCCGGTTCTCGTGTCCGGTCTATATCTGGGACAGTTTCCTATCGACAGTTCCAATTTTTGGTGAGTGGATACCTTACGGGGAGACCATGTGTCGCATACCAAAATGGAGGTTGATGTCAAAGGTCACTGGCCTAAAAAACAGGAAATCACTGAAGTGTTCGTGTCCGGTCTATATCTGTGAACATTTTCTATCCACAGTTGCAATTTTTTGTGAGTGGATATGCTAGGTGGAGACGACGTGTCGCGTACCAAAAGTTGAGGTCGAGGTCAGAGGTCAAAGGTCACTGTTGACTAAAATCAGGAAATCATTGATCATTGACAGTTTTTACCCCTCGGCCAACTTTGGCCTAGGGGTATTGTCGTCATCATGTACGGCTGTCCGTACGTCCGTCCGTTACCGCGATATCTACAGAACCGTTTCATGCATGGCAACCAAACTTGTTACATCCATTTATCTTCACGTAAATCAGAAGCCTATCGAAAATGAGTCATCTCGGACAATATTTTGCAGAGTTATGCCCCTTTTTACAAATAAAAATCCATTTATGATTTGTTATTGTGATAATTTCAGAACCGTTCCATATACAACATCCTAACGTGATACAGTTGTTTCTCTTGACCTGAACTAGATGCCTATCGAAAATGAGTCGTGTCAGAAAGTATTTTGCAGAGTTATGCCCCTTGTCTAATAAAATCCACTAATTCCTATGTTAAGTTTGCATATAATTTCTATATCATGTTTGTATACTATCACATTTATTTATTGATTGGATGACTGATTTATTCTCTTACACAATGCGAAGAATGCCTGCAAATCTGTTTTGAAAATGACACTAGATGCCTATCGAAAATGAGTCGTGTCAGAAAGTATTTTGCAGAGTTATGCCCCTTGTCTAACAAAATCCACTAATTCCTATGTTAAGTTTGCATATTATTTCTATATCATGTTAGTATACTATCACATTTATTTATTGATTGGATGACTGATTTATTGATTTATTCTCTTAGACAATTTTTTTTTTCAAAGAAAGGACACTTACAATACCAGGGTTAAATATTTCTTCCCACAAGCCAATCAATTGGTAGAGACACCCTTACATTATAATAGCTGGGGTTCAGAGCCGAGGGGTTTCGACAGCGCAGCTTCATGTCTATCTACTGTTCTAATTTTGTGTAAGTGGATGCCCTAGGGGGGAACGATGTGTTGCATACCAAATGTAGGTCGAGGTCAGAGGTCAAAGGTCAGTGTGACTGAAAAATCAGGAAATCATTAATAATTTCTAATTTTTTTGTGAGTGGATTTAATAGGGGGAAATGAAGTGTCGCATACCAAAAAAAAGGTCAAAGGTCACTGAACCCCAAAATCAGGAAATTATTAAAAATAACATTTTTTTTTGTGTCAATAGATACAATCGGGGGACACGATGTGTCACATACCAAAATGTAGGTCAAGGTCAAAGGTCAAGGTCACTGACCACAAAATCGTGAAATTGTTAAAAATCATGATTTTTTGAGTCCATTGAGCAATTAAGAGGAGCCGTTTTGTCATGTATCAAAACTTAGATCCAGGTCAATAGTCAAGGTCACTGTGACCCCAGAATCAAGGTCAAAGGTCAGTGTGACCTAAGAATCAGGAAATCATTGAAAAATACTAATTTTTTGTGAGTGGATTCAATAGAGGGGAATGAAGTGTCGCATACCAAAAATTAGGTCAAGGTCAAAGGTCACTGTGATTCCAAAATCGTGAAATTGTTAAAAATCATGATTTTTTGTGTCCATTGAGAAAATTACGGAGAGACGGTTTGTCATGTACCAAAGTTTAGATCACGGTCAATAGTCAAGGTCACTGTGACCCCAGAATCAAGAAATCTTTAAAAAAAATTGTTTGTGTCAGTAGATACATTAGGGGGACATGATGTGTCACATACCAAAATGTAGGTCAAGGCCGAACATCAAGGTCACTGTGACCCCCAAAATCATGAAGTTCATAAAAATCTGGATTTTTTTAGTCCATTGATACATTGAGGGAAGACAATGTGTCGTGTACCGAAATTTAGGTCAGGTCAAAGGTCAAGGTCACTGTGACGCTGAAATCAGGAAATCATCAAAAATAACTTTTTTTCTGCCACTAGATACATTAGAGGGACATGATGTGTTACATACCAAAAAGTGGGTCAGAGGTCAAGGTCACTGTGACCCCAAAATCAAGAAATCATTAAAAGTCACATTTTCATATTCCTTTCGAAGACAAGGTCGTGTAATGCGATGTTGCGTCTTGTCCATTCATCTATTAACACATGTTGTCCATGTGATATCTCTAGTTTCAAGGTATGATTGGTACCAAACTTTGAGTATACCTTACTCGCATGGCAAAGAGGAGCCATACATTTTGAGATCAATCTGTCAAAGATCTAGCTCACAGTCCCCCAAAACTGAATCAAGTTTTCCGAGATCTCTTGCCTACATGTTTATGGCATTTGTCTTCTGGAGTTGTCTCCCATGTTTGAAAACAGCTACATTTAGTTAAACTGTTGTGAAATAAAAACCATACATTTACTAATTCAATGGGGAGAAATTCCTTCATGAACTTCATACCTGCTTATAAACTCAAGAACAAAGGTTTACTTCATCACTATCTTCTTCCTGCATGAAAAATTCTCTCGGCTGAAAGGAATCCATTTGCAGGAAAACTCCTATTTTCTTGTGTTTGACTATTGTCGATTTCAGTGTGGGATATGTGAGCTCTCGGCTCTTGCTTTAAGGTTAACTAGTTACCAAGAGTTAAGCTCATTTTAGTGTATCATTCAATATAAGATGTGATATGTTACATTCTCAGAAGCACAAGATTGTAGTTTCTCTGGATTGCTAGCTACCAACTGAAACCAAGGCTATCAAACCACTTTGAAATTTGGATCAATTTAATTCCAGATATACGGGCGTATATTGAAGCCCCTTGGGCTCTTGTTAATTTTTTTATTATTTATTGATGGCTTATCTTTTGCACTGTTATCTATGCCCATCGTGAACCCTTTGTTGCATGTTTCATTGTGACTTTTGAAGGTTCCCTGATACAAGAAAGCCTGGTCCATTCAAGAGTCAATTTATTTCCATTTATTCCCCTTTTATTTCTCATTTATCTGGGAGCTTACATGCTACACTTGTTCAACCTATGCATTACCCTCGGGAGGATTTCCCCACCCTTGGGGCACTAAATGGTATTGGACTTTTTCCTATCCACAGCTTCTCAGCTTCATGTAATATGTATGAGATGCAGTGTACATTGTTTTTTCACACACACATGCAGAATCACCTAAAATTTATTCCTTTATAGTACTAACAGGTTGTATTGGGGACATTATTTTATTTCAGAAGTACAAGAGGAAATAACCGTTTGAATTTCGCATCGCCTTAAATGAAGAACAACATTTTTCTTCAATTTTGGTACATCGATTTATCCGAAAGCTTTTGCACAAACCATATTTTATTTCAGAAGTATAATATGAAATAACTGGCAGGGGAAGTCCTGCAGTGTCGAGCCCCCGTGTTAGTTTGAATTTCGCGTCACCTTAAATGAAGGACAATATTTTTCTTCAATTTTGCTATTAAATCATTCTAATCCACATCATACAATTTATCCTAAAGCTTTTGCACAAAACATATTTTATTTCAGAAGTATAATATGAAATAACTGTCTTGTGCGCTGTCCTCAGTGTTTTATAGGGCGGATATAGCTGAAATATTGTTGAAGGCGACGTTAAATTCTATTCACTCACAAAGTTTATTACTGTGAAACACCATTTCATGACGCTTTCGTACTGTATTGCAAATTTTCGAAGAAAAATGACATTGATGAGACTTCTCCTTTAATACGCTAATATCCCTTAATCCAACCATCATATAGTTCTGTACCTTCTCACCACCAGTAAATGTCGCCTCGTAGCAATGTGTTTCCAGAATTTTGTGAGATGCAGTTGTTTCCTATGCTTACTTATACGGTTGGGGAAATGAGGGCTCATGCATAGTGCAGAATGCTGGCATTTATTACGGCATGGTGATGTACATTGCTATGAGGGTTTTGGCTCCGGATATCTTTGATCATTAAAACAAAACATAGCAAGGACTTTGCTGTTGGGGGTGTCGTTGGGTGCAAACGTCTCCCTATCAGTGCCCAATCATAGGTTATCGGTTATAGGTAATGGGCCCCCTAATAAGTAAGCATAGAAAACTAACTCCTCTCAAGAAAGCGACGCCCATGGGTTTATTCCAAAATGTAAGCTTTCAATCATTTATACCTCTATGATGACCGTAAACAAAAACATTAACTACAAGGAGGTATATTGCAACACAAACATGATCCGATCTTGGGTTTAGAAATAAAAACACTGTCCCAATACTGCCAAGAATACCCTAACTTAATACATATACTTCATCTTTTATCTACATGTACATAGTAATTCATACAACTCTATCATGTGGACCTTGAATAATTCGGAAACTTTCTCAACGCCCATCTTCTTTCGACGATCACAAACCCGCTAGCATTTGAATGACTGAAATATCATGAGGAACATGGACTGGGAAATAAGGAGGTAAAATACGCAATATAATCTCATCAGGAATAAAAACTTTCACAGGATCTAAAACGACTGTAAAATTAATGACAGTAGAAAAAAATTGAATAAACCGTGTGTAAAATATTCATAAATGAACACAAACGTACATGTAATGCCTTCCAATATTCAGCAGCACACACGAAGCTGTGGAGATTATGCTGAAGTGGATCAATTAAAAAAAAAATAACAAGATACATTTCACTTCACAGTAAATTCAGTTATTATGACAGAAACATTGGCCCTGTGTGGGTATTATGCTTCCTTTTCGTTCCTGTAATCTAGTTGTTTGACCGATTACCTTTACGACAAATCCTCTAATAATTCATTCACAGGAAATGGAATTTCCCACAATAAAATCATGCGGTTCATCCAATTTATTAGAATGGTATTATTCAAGGACATGCAAATAATCCATTACTTCTTTGCTATAGTTTAATGATTTTAGGAGAGCGATATAAATGTATTAGAATGATCAAGTTTTAGGTAGCTTCTCGAAATTGGAACATGATCGCATATGCTGGTGATCGAAATGGGACACAACACGCCCGACTCATTAATGCCTGCCATTCCCCATGCACCGGCATGGCATCAGCTGCATGGCATCTTTCTTTTGTATGGCATATATATGTCCGTATCTATCATGCTCACTATTTTGAGAAGGGATTAGGGGGATTTAATTGTTTGAGGAATTATCTTACTCGGATTTACAGTTGAATGCAGTTTCTATTCTAAACTACAAGTAATGTACAAGACGTAATGCTGAATAGGTTTCAATGATGGATCCAAATTACTTTCCAAAGTTTGGGAAGTAAGCAGTCCAGACAAATCAACAAGATTTTGGATAATATCATCATAGCCTATCGTCTTGAAATTTGGCTAATAGACTATATGAGAAACTATGGAAACCCAGATTGCACATATTTAGGTTAGCTATTTTCTGTTGGAAAGGGAGGAGATTAAAATTTGACTCGATTCTGGATATGTATCTCTGGGATCCCAAGGCCATGGATAAATACTTTACTCAAGAGATGTTTTCATAGCCGACATGCCTGCATAAATCACCATCCTTTTAAGTACGGTGGCTTATTAGTGCCATATTATAAAATGTCTAATTTTCTATATGAAACGTCGTATTATCTGTACCGTTTTCAGTTTGGAAAGGGTAATCACACAAAAATGTAGAATGAATCACAATGAAAATTAGAAAATCCCTTTAAAATGCGAAATCACAATGAAAATCATTTTCTCCGAGGTGAAAATATTTTCTCCGTGGTGGAAATATTTGCTCCACAGTGGAAATATTTTCTCTACGATGAAAACATTTTCTCAGGTACAGATAATATGACGTTTCATATAGAAAATTAAACGTTTTATAATATGGCACCAATAAGCCACCGTATTTAAGAGTTTCTTATCAGAACCTGATTTATCCAACCAAATTTTTAAAAAAAAGTTGGTGACATGATATTAAAAACCCTGTTGATTGGTGGACAAATTCTTTGAACTTTGTAATCTGGTGAATCGGACATGAATTCCCAACTTTGCAGTAGAAAATTAATGGCTGCACATCCAGTTTCATCACTGTCGGTGTCAGAAATATTAAACTATATGGTTAAAATTTAAAAATGGCTAAAACAGTTGATAAAATAATTTACTCCGACAAAGCAAGGAGATCATCAAAATGAGCGAATGAACATTGTTAACCATTGAATCTCTTTTCACAGTTTAAGACCCAAGGGAGAAAACTCTGTTCGATCCAGTCAACAACTCCTCACGGACGCCTCCGGTTCAAGGGCGAGGATCAGACTCCTAAATAATTTACACGTTCGGCAGTATTAACAAAACTGTACCTCGCTGGTTCCCTAATCAATTTTAGACATTCATCTTTCGACAGGAAGTAGTTTATTTCAAGCGCTACAAGGTGACCAACTTCTTGTCAAACTTTTACCGTCAAAATTTTAAGCTGTGCGCGCCTCTACACATGAGGTGCTCATTTCGCTGTTTTCTCTGCCTGCTGAAAGCAGTGCCTAGGCCCCGCAAATAGTGCCCCGGCGAGGCATGTTATCGAGCAGTGAATCGAAATAAAATTTGTAGCTGAATAGAACAAATACAATACTTGCCAGTGGTACCAACGGCTTTCTATTAATCGTTGCAACGAAGGCGGAAAAAAATCGGGAAAATTCTGGTCTTTGGCAGAGATTACGTTTAGGGGTTAACGGATCGGGACTTTTTTTTATTTAGGAGCCTGAGGCCTATTAGGTGGGCTTATTTCATCCAATCAGTCTGATATCAGACATGGGCTTGCATCATTCAATTGCCCGGAAGCTTGAAAAATTTCACGCGTTTTCATCAAATACTTTGCGCGCTATGCGATTTTTGCTACATGTACCCCCATGAAAATACAACAGTTTTCGGCTAGCTAAAGCACACATCTGGACTTGGCGATCAGGTCCGGATTTGTAAAGATACCATAACAAACGCTATGATTAGTTCTTGAATGGATGACCCATATATTCCTACATATTCGGAAACCTGTTACTAGCGTGTTGGTCCTTCCATTGAATTATTGTCATTTTTGCGATACGATACTATTAAAAACGCTAATTTTCGGCAATTTTGTGAATTAAATTTGATTTTGCTAAAAAATCAGAAGCGTGAAACTATCGAATTTAGTTATATATTAACCAGGAATGTTTCCTCTACAAATAGATGCCAAAAAATGCCAATTCGAAAGGAGGACAATGCAAATAATATTACAAAATCTGTCCCCACCCCCCATGTCAGGCATATAAATTCAGGATGACCCTTCCGGTTTATGTCAGACGTTAGCCAGGGTCAAACGAATCTTTCTGTACCAGATATTGTATTATTATTGCAGGCATCAGAGTTCAGGTACTTCTCATAAACTTGACAATTATTTCAGGTTTCTGAGTTCCACTGAGAGTGAATAAATAGCCACTGATGCAGGTAAAAAAATCCAAAGATGGAGGATAATCCAGTTAAAACTAGTCTGTAATGTCTGTATCTGACAACTTAAGCATCCTCAGCCGGGTCTCTGATCATTCTGTTATACCGTGAGACTGATTGGATTAGTGCTGATATCGGCCAGTTCATTTTGAGACAAATATGGACATTACAATGATCACACGTTCTCACCAGAAATCAGCATTTTCGACCATTTTAGCATTTCAGCAAGGCACCAGATGATGTAAATCCACAAAATACAAAAAAAAATCAATCCATTCAGTGTAACTTGAAAATATATCTTGGTCGTACAGACTTGAGACGGTAAACGGCTGATAAATGTCACGAATAGCCGATTTTAATCAGTAAAACCACACAACAAATATACCCCCTCCCCCTTAATAAAACGATTCCACCCGACCTCAACCCCCACATTGAATGGAATCTTGCGAATTCCCACCAAACAATAGATAAGTTGAGCTACGATACCCAATTTAGCGGTGTATACCTTACCTAGAGTCCATTTTCCAACACAGTTTGGTCAAATGCGTTCAGAAAATGTTGATGTAGTAGGCATCAGACTCCTAAATAATTTACACGTTCGGCAGTATTAACAAAACTGTACCTCGCTGGACCTCGCTGGTTCCCTAATCAATTTTAGACATTCATCTTTCGACAGGAAGTAGTTTATTTCAAGCGCTACAAGGTGACCAACTTCTTGTCAAACTTTTACCGTCAAAATTTTAAGCTGTGCGCGCCTCTACACATGAGGTGCTCATTTCGCTGTTTTCTCTGCCTGCTGAAAGCAGTGCCTAGGCCCCGCAAATAGTGCCCCGGCGAGGCATGTTATCGAGCAGTGAATCGAAATAAAATTTGTAGCTGAATAGAACAAATACAATACTTGCCAGTGGTACCAACGGCTTTCTATTAATCGTTGCAACGAAGGCGGAAAAAAATCGGGAAAATTCTGGTCTTTGGCAGAGATTACGTTTAGGGGTTAACGGATCGGGACTTTTTTTTATTTAGGAGCCTGAGGCCTATTAGGTGGGCTTATTTCATCCAATCAGTCTGATATCAGACATGGGCTTGCATCATTCAATTGCCCGGAAGCTTGAAAAATTTCACGCGTTTTCATCAAATACTTTGCGCGCTATGCGATTTTTGCTACATGTACCCCCATGAAAATACAACAGTTTTCGGCTAGCTAAAGCACACATCTGGACTTGGCGATCAGGTCCGGATTTGTAAAGATACCATAACAAACGCTATGATTAGTTCTTGAATGGATGACCCATATATTCCTACATATTCGGAAACCTGTTACTAGCGTGTTGGTCCTTCCATTGAATTATTGTCATTTTTGCGATACGATACTATTAAAAACGCTAATTTTCGGCAATTTTGTGAATTAAATTTGATTTTGCTAAAAAAATCAGAAGCGTGAAACTATCGAATTTAGTTATATATTAACCAGGAATGTTTCCTCTACAAATAGATGCCAAAAAATGCCAATTCGAAAGGAGGACAATGCAAATAATATTACAAAATCTGTCCCCACCCCCCATGTCAGGCATATAAATTCAGGATGACCCTTCCGGTTTATGTCAGACGTTAGCCAGGGTCAAACGAATCTTTCTGTACCAGATATTGTATTATTATTGCAGGCATCAGAGTTCAGGTACTTCTCATAAACTTGACAATTATTTCAGGTTTCTGAGTTCCACTGAGAGTGAATAAATAGCCACTGATGCAGGTAAAAAAATCCAAAGATGGAGGATAATCCAGTTAAAACTAGTCTGTAATGTCTGTATCTGACAACTTAAGCATCCTCAGCCGGGTCTCTGATCATTCTGTTATACCGTGAGACTGATTGGATTAGTGCTGATATCGGCCAGTTCATTTTGAGACAAATATGGACATTACAATGATCACACGTTCTCACCAGAAATCAGCATTTTCGACCATTTTAGCATTTCAGCAAGGCACCAGATGATGTAAATCCACAAAATACAAAAAAAAATCAATCCATTCAGTGTAACTTGAAAATATATCTTGGTCGTACAGACTTGAGACGGTAAACGGCTGATAAATGTCACGAATAGCCGATTTTAATCAGTAAAACCACACAACAAATATACCCCCTCCCCCTTAATAAAACGATTCCACCCGACCTCAACCCCCACATTGAATGGAATCTTGCGAATTCCCACCAAACAATAGATAAGTTGAGCTACGATACCCAATTTAGCGGTGTATACCTTACCTAGAGTCCATTTTCCAACACAGTTTGGTCAAATGCGTTCAGAAAATGTTGATGTAGTAGGCATCAGACTCCTAAATAATTTACACGTTCGGCAGTATTAACAAAACTGTACCTCGCTGGTTCCCTAATCAATGTTAGACATTCATCTTTCGACAGGAAGTAGTTTATTTCAAGCGCTACAAGGTGACCAACTTCTTGTCAAACTTTTACCGTCAAAATTTTAAGCTGTGCGCGCCTCTACACATGAGGTGCTTATTTCGCTGTTTTCTCTGCCTGCTGAAAGCAGTGCCTAGGCCCCGCAAATAGTGCCCCGGCGAGGCATGTTATCGAGCAGTGAATCGAAATAAAATTTGTAGCTGAATAGAACAAATACAATACTTGCCAGTGGTACCAACGGCTTTCTATTAATCGTTGCAACGAAGGCGGAAAAAAATCGGGAAAATTCTGGTCTTTGGCAGAGATTACGTTTACGATTACGGATCGGGACTTTTTTTTATTTAGGAGCCTGAGGCCTAGCGTATGCGAGAGGCTCTTTAATAGCAGAAGGAAGTGCCCAACTACATCCAGTCGCTCATTTACGCACTGAAGCCCAACATAAGTTTAATACATCGTTTAACTAGATTTATGTCAGAAAAGAGAAAAAAAGGTCTGCTTAACGAACCAGAACCACACTTACACACGCGTTTTCCCCACAATATGACACCGATATTTAGTGGTACATTCGTGTACCACTGAGTGTTACAGCAATGTAACAATTTATGTTGGACCATCATGGTACCATTGTATGTTGCCGACGATGTAACATTATATATTGGTACATCATTGGCGACGGCTAACGGTACATTGTGATTTACATTCTTCGGTGTTCCAATGTCGGTCCTACATTGACTCTCGTTTGTTTGAGGGTAAGAATAGCCATCCTCGGTATATTGTACCAGCATTGTACCATTTTAAAATGGATCAATATGGTAACATTAAAAATTGAGGAAAATAGAAAGAACTCTTTGTTAATTGGAGGTAAAGATGGTCGTCGGTGTCGAGTTACGTGCGCGTCCACTTTCAAATCGGTCTTTTTTGAGAGGAAGTGAATTGCGAGTTACGTCCCTTTGACGTTACGCTTTGACTGACTGACGGAACCACATCTTGCAGGTTTTCGAGCTCAGACAAATCGATTTATTTCATATTTTGGAAGTCCGATGTCGGTGCTGCAGGGGCTATGCTGATTCAAAGACTTGTGCCATGCGCTCGAGATGTCAAGCTCCAACAGAAAAAGTCCCGATCTACGAAGGCAAAGCCAGGAACAGAAAACGAACCTATAAACAACAACAACAACATACACTGTCTGTGACATGTGGCGATCCACCCGGATGAAGGTTTAATTTGTCAGACTATCCTGTCGTACTTCCTGTAGATTACACTCGCTATGACAGGCAGAACGAGATAAATAATTTCATGACTATAATTTATTGTTGTTGTGTAAAAGAGAGGGGGGGGGGGGGTCATTGAATGGTAATAAGTTTTAGCTTCAAGTCGATAGGTTTTAGTTTCTTGAACAATCTAAACCTGAGAAGGAAGCTGAAACATTTATGGATTAAGAAATAAAATTTGCACAAGAACACTAAAATACCCAATTTCTTGACTGGAATCTGTGACCGGTCAAACAGAAATCTGAATCCAAAAGAGGCTGCAGGAGATTTACAATACGCCCACAAGTTGGCATGGGCGAGTACCCTTTGAATCCTTAGCTACATGTATCAGGTGTATATTTCATAAGAAAGGAAACATTTAGATTTTTGTTTTTCTCGAGGCACCTGGATTGGACCTGATAATCCCTGAAGTATACCTCTCCCCCCCCCCCCTCCACAAGAAGCTAGCTGAAACATATCCCTATATAGAATAGTAGCAACATGGATGAGGGGCTCTCCCTGGTTGATGACTTCAATGCAGGACATCCCATGCTATTTTACTAGTCTTAAAGAATGTTTGCACTTTAAATGTTTAATGGATCCCTTGATTCCTAGACGATAGGTTCATGGCACCTCTGACCTGTGAAGTGCGAGTTCAGGTGTACTTTTGTGGTTCATATTCTCCCTTTTCATTCTATTTCTGCAGCTTAGGGCAGATTTGTAGTCAATGATAACTGGTGTGGATGGTAAATATGCAACAAATTATCTCCCTATTCCAAGAAATGATCTTTTTGCTTACATTGCTAATAATTGTGACAACTTCAAGCCCTTCCCTTTTTGTGACCGCAATGTTATAAGTCCTACATTAGATAGCACCAGTCCAACATTTAACAGGGCCGGTATAGAGTTCAGCCCCTCCACTTTCAAATGTGCTCCGCGGCTCCTGTGTTTATGGCCCAGAACCATATCAAACAGAATAGTTAAGGGTACTACAAGGAAATAGTAATACAAAGTGAAAACATGAGTAACAATATACCATACAGCCAGTGCTATTACCTGGAAGGTACCACATGTATCATGGAACTCCAAGAATGCCATATTAACTGTATTCAAATTTTATGGTCATTTAGTTTGATATAAATTTCTTTATTTCATACTATCACCGGTACCTGAAATTCCTTGCTTGAACATTGTTAAGGGCCCATTCAAGTATTATATATATGCAAAAAAAAAATACCCCTTAAAATGCAAATTCAACCCAGCATACATTGAAATCTGCCCCTAATCAGTATGCTGCAATAGTATGAAATGATAGCTATTCTGATTGAAAACGGAGATTTCTCTTTAGTTTAAAATCCGGTACCACATGTATTTCAAAGGAAAGGAATGTGCCTACTTCACAGTGGCATGGTTAGCAATGGTCTTCGTCTCATAAAGATATAGTAGAGGAGTGGTATGTAGATCAGTGTAGGTCGTATAGATTTAAAAATTTATCTACAGTATTATAGATAAAGATATAAGAGGAGTGGTATGTAGATCATTGTAGGTCGTATAGAACTCATTTTTGTGATATCCACTGTCATTGTGGTATATGAAAATTTGGGAAATAATTATATTCTTGATGGAAGAAAAAAATATAAACATCGAAAAAGGACAACTACTGCAACCAAGCCACTGTGGAATACATGTACTCGTTACCAGGTTTCTCGTTTATCTAACATATTTCTCTTTACTTTCAGAATTGAATTGTACTTGTTGACCAAACTACATGCAGAATACACAAGCATGACAAGGGCACTGAACCACTGAAATGTGTGATGCATGTAAAGAGGTGTTAACAAGTATGTTAACATGGTTGAAGGCCTGGTAAATAATACTCAAGATCAAATCCTGGGACGGAATGTGTCGAAGATACTGTCTCCAGACTGAAATTGTGAACTGCTGTCAAGCTAAAAGTAAATTTCCATAGCATTTCTGGCTTCTTCTATATATTTCTCCACAGTAAAATCTGAAAATGCATATACATTCTCACAATTTAACTTGTCATACTTCATCTTTGAGTGACCGGTGAAATTTCTTTAGTTGCCAGAGTTGGCTACATGAAATAAACTGCCTACACTTGCCACTAAGAGGCTGGTAAAATTGAGGCTTAAGACGAGGGTGTCGGAACATTCCTTTGAATTAGATCTATTTTAAATTTGTTGTTTATATATTGTGTAAACTTCAACACATTTCAATCACCAAATGTCTACATTATGATTATCCATTGATTATGAATTTAGGGATTTTAGGTTCACAATACTTATGCCCACCCATTGGGGCCAACAAGTTAGAAGAAAGCAAATTACTGAAATTCTCATATAATCTACCCAAGATCTATGAGGCACCTCAGTCTCAATAATGCAGGTACTATCCAAATATATAAGCTTAAGGCAAGCATAATGTTACAAATAAAATGTCATGACTGCCATCACCTCATTAGCCCAATTATTGTTTATTTTTTAAATTTGAAATTCTGAGTTCCAGGCTTCCCAGCCACTCAGAGAAATCAGGGAAAATGATTTTCCATCTGGGAAAACTCAGGAAAATTGAGTAGCAAGAGAGGAGTCACATGTGGCTTGCTATGTTGGCTTTTTAGTGCACACCAGGGATGCCCATTTTCCTTCTTAACACCTCATTAAGGGCTTAACTAGCATAGCTTGAACTCTTTATCAGGACTAATTCTTTCATAACTGTATGCAATGTGACTACGTATGTATCTTAGTGTTCTAATTGCTACAACCCTGTCATGGAGGAAATATTTCTCAGGGAAGTTGGGAAATTAATCAGGGAAAAATCAGGGAGTTTTGTTTCCATGAAAAGCTGGGAACTTAAGTATTCCAATAGTGGTTTGTTTCAATTTTCAACAATGTTACCATTTAGTACTTTCTAAGTTTTTAAAATAAATTATTCAAATAAATCTACATATACAGGTATGCATGGCTGTGGGGTATCCTAACCTATAACCAATTTCAAATCTTGTGTTATAAATGCTCTCTCAAAATAAAATTTTGTCAAAATGATAAAATAAAACGAAAATGCCTTTCAACCTACCTACTCACCTATTGTTGAACCTCCTTACAACTATTATTATGGATGGCCTAAAGTTAAGTTAACCTGCCAAGGTAATTGCCCAGTAGGCTTACTACACATGTACCTTCACAGGGAAATAATAATTTAAGAATGTATTACATGTATTTGGATCTCGCATATAATCTACTAGTAAACAGTCTCAACCAGGACTGAAATTCTGAACATTCATGTTGCCTTAAACCTGATAAAATAAATAACATTTTCTTGCAGGTTCCGTGCATTCTCTGGTTTAACACAGTTGTGAGCTTCATGGTGAGTATTTTGCTGGTGGGTAGAACTTTAACATGGAATACAAACAAATTGAAATCTATCATTTTCTAAACTTCAGAACTGAGAAGATTTATCTTGCTGTTCTCCCTTGTATTTTTTTGTGCAGGGGTGTTGAGAATATT